>VWPW01016165.1:471782-550943 GCA_013389825.1 Crypturellus undulatus
GGCCCGGCCCGGCCGCCGCCTCCTGCCCGCCCGGAGCCCCCTGGCGCCGGGGGGCAGCCCTGCGAGCCCGCCTGGCTCCTTCTTGGAACGATTTCCTGTCGTCCCCCCTTCCCCCTCGGTGCTGTGCAGCCTCCCTGTTTATTTATGTGTTTATTTATTTATTCTTTGGCTCCTTTCTGGTCGCCTCGTGTCACCCCGATAACGCGGCGCCGTGTCCACCCGAGAGCTCCACGCTCTTCCCGCCGCGGGGTGTTGGTGCTCGCAGCATCCTTCCCCAGGAGCTTCGACCCCGGGCCGCGCGCGCGTCCCCGCTCACTTCCCAGCGGGATGTGGATGGGAGCGCGGTAGGTGCGCTGGAAACCGCGCACCGGCTGCCTCCGCTGCGCGCAGTCACCTAGAAACCCTCCCGCATCCCGGCGGGGAGCGTGGGTGGCTTCTCAAGCGACGGAGAGGGCTGGAAGAGGTGGGAGGAAAAGCGACCGAAGCGTTAGGAATAACTTGGAGGAGGGCGAAATTGGCCTTCTTTGCTACTGCTGTTGGCTCCCGTCTGGAGAAGTAGCAGCAGGAGGTGCTGGAGGAGGAGGAGGGTTCAGAGCAGGCGCTGGGGAGCCCCAGAGCTGGACTGGGGCGGCCGGAGCCGCGCGGCTGCGCGTGCCGCTGGGAGGTGGTGGAGCACAGTTAGAGCACAGTTGTTCCCGGCTGTGTAATCACAGGGAAACCTGCAAGCAAATGCAGCCGGTGGTTTGCTCTCTGCGTTCGGCTTGTAGTGTTTGCACAGGAGTTGGAAAGTGTCTTCTGGAAAGCGGCGACCACCCTCGCTGTGCGAGGGGAGGCCAGGGTGAGAAGCGTAGTCTGTGGCCATCACAACTTTGGCGGTTTATCTGCAGTGAAGGGCCACAGCTTGTAAATCACTGAAGGCCAGGAAATACAACTACTGCTCGTTATCAGGCTCCTCTTTTCCCCAGGCTTAGTGCCCAGCCTCGTTGAGAAGCCGTCCTTCAGCGTCAGCGATAGGCACGGGGGCAGATGCGTGGCAGGTGCTTTGCTTGCTGTGCCCGGGCGTTAGCTGCGCGCTCGTTTTTCTTCCAAATCGCTTCCAGTGGCTCTGCTGATGGATGGTTATTTCCCAGGAATTTCCTAAATGCCTTATTCGATCCTCGCACTAAGTGCCTTTGAGAGCAAATACAGTCGGTTGTGTCTGGAGGGCTTTTATGTGGCACAGAAGGGTTGTTATCAGGTAAATTGAACTTAGCTCTGGACACTGAGTGAGGTATGACCTTATACATACTGCTAATGATTCCTAGATCAGATACTGAAGCATCTACAAAGCAAACCCTTTTCTGTGTGTTTTTTTTTTTTTTCCTCATTCATGTGTTTGTTAATGCATTTCTCTCTATACAGAGATATAATCAAACAAATTAATTCTGGGCTTTATATCTTGTTTTGCTCTGACCAGTGTTTTGGAGGATAGTCAAAATCTGTGCATATTAAGAGAATTTTGACTGAATACTGCTTTTGCACATAGTATACTACTGTAAGGCTCTTTAATAAAATTTTGTGAATATTTACTGGACTGTATAAAAAGCTTTGCTGTCCTTTTACAAATGATTTTTTTTCCTTTGAGATATTCAATCCTAGAAAGGTATTCTTTCTGCACAGTTCACACAGTAGCCATGAATACCTCTGCTAGAGAGACTTCCTGTTTGCTGGACTTTGTACTGTGCCGTTATCAAAAAGCACCTCATGTTTTTTTTTTTTTTTTTTTTTTTTTTCCCTCTCCTCCTTTTACACAAGACAGAAGTGAAGTAAAAAAGACAACCAAACAAAGAAGTAAACAAGAAAAATCACACTGTCCAGAGGGAGCTTTTTTTTTTCTATTTTTACTTGGAAAATATATTTTTGTTTTCATGCTTAAGTGAGCGACCCCTACATACGAACTATTGTTCTTTATGAACGGGGACATGCTTTTAAAGGCAGTGATGTTTCCAGAGTTGCAAAGGAGTGTCCAAAATCTTCAGAGCTTCCATTACTTCAGGAATTTGTTAATTGGAAAAACAAAACAAAACACTGTTTTTTTTCCATAGAGACTTTTTTTTTATATGTGGGCTCCTGACTTTTAAGACTGGTGGTACCCAGCAGAGAAGAAGAAAATTGTACCCACTTCCTTCACTAGGTTTGCCTGGGGAATTATTTTCATACAAAACTGAATAGAGCTGTAAACAGTTTGGAAACACTTCTAAGTCAGTCACAGCAGTGGTGGAATTATGCTAATATGGAATAGCTTTGTGGTGTAGTTGGTATCATGCCTGTTAAGGTATCTGTGACTTACATGTAATGCAAACTCAGTAAATTGATTTTTTGTTTAGATCTCTGTATCTATCGAGTTATTTAATGCTACTGAAGTTTAGAGTAGAAAGAACTGACAATGACCGTGATTTCTAATCGCTGACCACTGAAAGGAACATTATTAAATAAGGACACACTTAAAACTTTATTGTTATTATTATTCAAGAGGGATAAATTCAAGTCAAGTTTTCATTATGTTGTTTCTTTTAGATTACAGAGTTTAGGTTGAGAAAGTCTTGTGAGCCAGCTTTAAAATATTTATTAAAAGAGCTAATTGCTTTCTGTATACGTGAAAAGATGTGCAGTGTTTTAACTGCCTCAGTATTAGGGAGTACACTAGTATGGGTAGCATAATTTCAAAAGCTAATTGGAATGTTTTGTTGCTTGTTTTCCAGACTTACCCACAGGTTGGGAGGAAGCTTATACTTTTGAAGGTGCAAGATATTATGTAAAGTAAGTTAAGCTTTTTCTCTGTTGCAATACTATAATTTTAACTTTGTCTGAATGTTGCTGTAATCTTGAATATATTCCAAACTAAATGTAAATGTTGTAGTGTAAATCTAAAAGGAGTATGCAAGTTTTGTTTAATAAATTCTGCCCCACTAAAACAATTTCTTAAGTTTTGGTGTAAGTACTTTAATTAAAGATGCTTAAGGATTCAGAGTTGAGTCAAAGGAAACTTCTGCAGTGAGTGTAACTATCTATCAAAACTGCCTCTGCAAGTCAAGAAATATCTTGAGTTTGTCTGTGTGTTTATATGATGCTTGTGTATACACTGCCATACTCTAAATGCTTTCAGAAAGGCAAGATCTTATTTTGTTACTAGGAAAAGAGTCCTAATTCAGCCTTATTCTCTAGTAATTATGTTTTACTTGATTAAAGCCAAACAGAAGGTTTCATGTGATTGTCATTTTGCAGACTTCCTGTGTCGGTGTCTAACATCGTTTTTAGCGTGTGTGTATATATGTATATATTTAATCTAGATTTGTATTGTGTTCAGGAGTGCATCTGCTTTGGCAGGTTCTCTGTATTTTTTTTTTTTTTGAATTAGTTGCGTATCAATAGAGCCCTTCTCTAGAAAGTGAGAGATCATATTAGAGCTGTACAAACTTCTTAAAAGTTGTTCATCTTGAAATGATCAGACCGTCCTTATCTGGAAAAAATTCAAGTGGTGCCTAGATACTTGTTTAGTTGTTTCTGCTTTTGCTTATTTAAGGATCTTTAACAAATAACAGATCCCTTTTTTTTTTTTTTTTTTTTTTTTTTTTTCCCCAAAATCCATTCAGCAAAATTTCCTTACTACGCAGTGTGCTTGGTTTGCCATCTTTGAGTTAGTAGTGCCACCAGCGCAGGAGCTTCAATGAGTGCGGGAGTAATAGAGCTTGTAGGCTGCCTGTAGGTGTCCTTGTGTGTATGTCTTGCCAACAGTCTTAGGCAAAAGGTGGCCAATCTGTTGAAGTTGTTGTGAGATGGGTATTATAGAAGTGTTTGCATGGTTTATTTTGCATAGCTTGGCAGATCTTCTCATACAGAAGTGATAATGTTTGATCATGATTGTAAACAAACTTTAAGAAATATAAACTAGAGGATAATGCTCTGAAAATGCAGTTAGAACTGGTGCCTTGCTGTCTGGAAAGGGCCTTCTTGTTAAGAGACCGTGGTTTGTTTTAGAGTTGGACATTGCCTTCTTTTAGCTTTGTCACACAGTACTACTGTAATGTGCCATGAAAATTATACCAGTCTGTAAACAGGAACTACTAAGGATTTTGTTCCCACCTTTCTGTTCAGAAAGTTAAATACAGAAAAGGGAAATTTTAAAATATTTTTCTGTATATATAATATATGGGGGAAGGGGGAAAATCACTTGTATCCTTTTGGATCAATCTAGTTATTGTAGAATAAAGTTATGAGCGATGTGTTGACCATAGTAACATGAAAGCAGCAACTTCGTTTTTCACTGAGGAATAAAAACCTATGTGTGGACAGCTCTTACAGAGTGACAGAGGTGCTGAAAGCTTGTGCACATTTTTGCGAAGTGGTAGCTCGTTTGTATATTCTTGTCCTTGTAAAATCTGGTATTCAAGGTGCTGTCAAAACTGTCAGGATATACATCTAACCAATAGTTTTGCTGATAGTCAACACTAAGCAACTCTGTTTATGTTAAAAGTGGTGCTGCATCTCTGAGAGCGTGTTGCACAAACAACACTCTCCTGTGATTCGCTAGGCGTAGGAGGGCGGTAGGAAGGGTAATGTCAAGTCTACTGA
Organism: Crypturellus undulatus; assembly: GCA_013389825.1. Taxonomy (NCBI): domain Eukaryota; kingdom Metazoa; phylum Chordata; class Aves; order Tinamiformes; family Tinamidae; genus Crypturellus; species Crypturellus undulatus. Next base: position 476,394 of record VWPW01016165.1, read on the forward strand.
AGGGTTCACGTGGTGCGACCAGTTTGGCATCCTTAGTTAAATACATGTTTGCTCCACAAATGCAGCTTCTCAGGCAGAGTTGGAACTTCTTCCCAATGAAGAAGCTTCTTCTTTTTAAGTGCCTACTAGTCAGCCCCAGCAGTGCTAAGGGAGATGTGAGAGGGAGCGCAGACAGGGTGACAACACTGTAATTGGTATCTTCTGATGTTATGCAGTGTAACTCTAGGTGGTATTTTGACTCTAATAATTGCAGTTGTCTGAGTCTAAACTAACATTGTGTTCCCACATGGATGGGGAACAGTATGAGTTGTTGTGACTGTAGGACATGCAGATTTTTACCTGCAACCTGCCCACTTCAACAATCTGATGCTTTAAACTGAACTAAATACCAGTATTTGTTTTATTGTCACGACTACAGCACAGCAAAACTATGTTAAAACTGAAAGTGTTGAGATGAAACCACAAACAAGTTTTCAAAGAAAAAACTTATACCAGAGCATAAAACAACTTATAAATAAAAAACGAGGGAATGAATGTTAATGAAAGTCTATTGATGTGTTTAGCTCTGCAAATGCTTGGCCGTAGAATTTCCGTAATGTGCCCAGAAAGAGAGTTATACAAGAAGAATAGTCAGGTTTCCTGATCACATAAATAATTTCACCTAACTTCTGAGGCGCACCTTCAAATATGTGGGTTGTATAAAATTATTTAACACTCTTGCTTTATGGTAAGATCTTGTGCTAAAGTGTGTTTGAAAATAAAAACCTTTTGAAAATGATTTTTATGGTTCTTTAATGATAGGTCTGTACTGTTCCAAGTGGGTGCGTCGCTGAATCTATTACTGTGTTTTTTCTGGCTTTGATGTAGTAAACACTGTATAATCACACTGGGATAATGTCGAGAAGATAATCGCCGTCTAAATCTAACATGCCTCCAATTGGCATTTCAAACAAATGAGTCGGGATACAGACTGCACTGAAGTGTGATTATTTTTAAAGGACTTCTTATTTTTGTTAGGATGTGGATTTTTACTTTCAGAATAAGTAAATAAATGGTGGTGATTTGTTTTACACATGTTTTTTTCATGACAGTGAGTTTGTTCTACCTTTTAAAAAGGAAATGTATTCTAAAGCAGCAGCAGGTGAAGACTTATGATTCTGTTGCTTAACGAAGTTTTATTTTTGCATAAAGTTGCATTAGTAAGTTGTTGGTGGTTAGAACTTTGACCTTTTTGACATTTTTTTTGAATTGTTAGAAGAATGATAGTACTTGGTAATGACTGCAAATCAAGAGGTTCCTGCCTCTTCCCCCGCCCCCGAAAAACAAAGGACAAAATGCGGGTTGTTTGTTGTTGCAGTTCTTCTGTTTTATTTTTCTTCTTAACCAACATTTTTTCAACTATTGAATGTTAAGTATAGATTTATTTGAGTTACTAGCCAGTTATTTGTAAAAATAAAATAACAGAATGCCTTAATATTTTGCATATGTTTTCATATGACAACTGGTCGCATATTTAAACTGCTTTGTCCCCATGGGAGGGAGAAAATCTATTTATGTATCCTTAACATTAGAACTGGGCACAGATAGTTCTGTACCATTCCTTAGTGGGAATTCTGTCATTAAATTTTCATATTCCTTTTATATTCATTTAAGAACTAAACCTTTATCTTGAATATAAAATTTCTTTAATGTGGAGCAGTATGATTGTAGAATTGACATGCTCAAATATGCATTCTGATAATTATTTCCTTGAGCTTCTTTGTCACTTGAATCTTGTGTTATATTGAGTAAAATAAGGTATGGGAAGAGTCATTTTGAAAATGATGCCATTGCATGCCGAGAAATCAGAGAATTTCTTTTGAAGTGCCTGGAACATTTATTTCATTGGACTGCTTGTTCATGCGCAGCGTGTTGGGTACTTGTCCTCATCTCTGGAAAGGATTTTATCTCCAAAGCGGATTTGATCAGGGTAGTAGTATGGGAGGGGTATAAGTTACTTGTAGATGCCTAAGAAAATGGACCCATGTGAAAAACCATGTGTTGTGATACTTATTAATAGAGAAGGTGTGAATGTGGTGGCGGGTTTTGGAGCTCTTGCATATGAAGCTTAGACTTGATGCTTCTGGTTTCTTGTGATTTATAATCATTAGCACTCAAAAAAACCAGTATGTGTGATGTCTATAAAATTAACATAATTTTTTTTAATGTGTATATGTACATGTACATCTTTATATACGTTTAAAAAATAAAAAACTCATTGTTAGTTAGAGCTACCAGATTATCTAAACTCAGGTATTAGCTTGCCTTGCTCTGCCCCACTTGATGTGCTGAATCTATTAGGATTTTTAGGATGTTTGTATTGATTTTTTTTTTTCTTAGACCAGATTCATATTAATTAACTGATATGGTTCTCCAAGGTTGTTAAAAGTCAATCCAAGGATGATAGTCCAGGAATTTTGCACCAGTACCACTCGGCTTAATTTCTTAGCTCTTCTGTAGTACCAGTGTTTTTCAAATAGTACAAACACTTATTAAGTTTGCAAGGAAAATGCCTTGAAGAACTTAAGAATTAAGAAGATCAAAGTTGCATTTTAAGGTTTTGTGCTGAAGCTGAAATCCTGCGGCATCCATCTGAGCAATGTTTGCCCCTGGCTGGCTGAGGAGGACACTGGCAGACTCAAGCCAGAGCTGAAGTGAGTTCCCTGTTACATTGACTGGAGGTTCTACGTGCTTTCATGAAGACTTTATCAAATGCAAGTGTGCCTACTGTGGCTGGAAGTTTGAAAGGAAAGAGAAAATTATTAGGCTGTTAAATGAGATAGTCTCATTCAGCCTTGAGTTTCTGTCGTTTTATTAAAGTAAACTCTGCTGATAGGGATTCAGGTTTTGCTTGAACCCTTGTGTTTGTGTGCATTTTAAAGATCCTCTCTTATTCACCTGAGGAGTTGTGATAAAAGAAACCTGAAGATCTCCAGAAAAATTCAGCAAAGACTAGACATACTTGCAGACAAATCTTTTCTAGAAGGAGAAGTTTGGATTTGAAAAAATAAGAATAGCTCTGATTGTCTTTCTCCAACAGAAGGAAGCAGTGCAGCTCCTACAAAACAAGTTGATTTGATTTCATCTGGCACAAGTATATTTTAAGAAAAACTGAAGTTCATTCTTGGCCTTCATCGGGCTCTTACTTTCCTGGTGAGATGTTTCTAGATCAAATAGTGGCACGTGGGTAAATAGACAAAGTCTCACATAACTTTACAACAGACTAACCTGCTCCTTTTTGCTTTTGAAGTAGGCACAGCTGTTCCAAAAAGAGCTTTTTAGAAATGCCACCAAAATTATTATGTATTTTAACATTTACTTTTCATTCTGCTGAGTATTCCAAGAACCACAAATGCTTACGTGGCTTGGGCCTGTGCTGGGCAGTGTCTGCTCGCCTGGGGAGTGCTCTGTGCTGCATGGTGCTGCTCCCCTATGAAACACATTCCTGTGCTCCTTTGGACCTCCTACTGCAGTTTTCTCAGTGGACAGGTTGGAATTGGGTTTCCTGGGAGAAGCATGCATTCTCCATGGGAGAAAGAGGAATCCAGAGAGGTAGGAAGAAACCAAGAAACTGCTGTTTGTCTGAGGATGGGGGAGAGCTGTGCAAGGGACTGGCTGTGCAAGAGAAGCCCAGCAGTGGCAGGGAAGGGAAGAAGGGTCGTGATGCAGAAACTGGGGATGAATGTGCCCAGGTTATAGATATAGGGAGAAGTGGCTGATGGTCATCAGAGGAGGAGAGGTGGTGCCTGCATCCAGGCAGCAGCTCGTGGCAGGATGAGATGGGAAGAGGATGGAGAGGATCTGGAAGATCCAAGGAGAAGTCTGTGAAGGTGAGATGAGCTGCAGAAAGGAGTGGGGAGCAAACCATGGTGGCTGTGGAAAGTTAGGAGGAGGATTAGAGGGGGAGAATTAATTTCCTAGGAGCAATTTCTAGGACTTTCTAATTTCCTAGGAGGGAAATATCTCCCAGAGGGAAGGGTGGAAAAGGTTCACCCTGTGAAAACGTGTTTTCTGACTTGTGTGCAGGTCTTACACCCCTAGCCTGTGAGCCTGTTTCAAAGCTAAGTTGGTCTGGCTGGTATAATACCAAGGTGATGGTGAAAAATTACTGTGCTTATGAAGTTTCGTGGTAGTTGTTCCCAGACGTCTCTTTCCTGAAGAGTGTTTCTAAATTTGGGTAATGTCTTAAATGCTTCAGTCTCTAAACAAATTAGTAAGAACTGAGCAGTTCTAGATTCATAGTTTTGGAAGTGATAATACTCTTCATAACTTTTGCATTAATTGCAGAGAAAGCTAGTATCTACTTAAAGATCCTAGTACTGTAATTCTGTGGTCTTGCAGTTTTGGTGTCCACAATGTGTGAAGGGGGGATGAAAAACAAAGAAAATGCTGATGTATCATAACTTGGCGTAGGTGGCTCTTGCAGTGCTGTACAAATATAGTGAGACCTTGTTCTCCTCCCACCTCCAGGAAAAATGTGTCTGAACTGATACACTCCCCACATATCATTCTGGGGGCTTGTACCGGTGTTTCCTCCTCCAATCCTATCTGACTGTTTTTGGATTCTTTTTCCCTTCCGTATCTTAATACCCACGTTCTTGCTCTAGCTTGGCTGAACCGGCAGGCAAAAGTCTCCTGGAACTTTCCCGCAGAAAAATATAGTTACGATTCAATAAAACAGTTTACGTCGTATATTTTGCTTTTACTTAAAGGCACTGTGTGTGCGTTTTATTTTCCTGTGGTCTTTTAAGTGTTTGTATTGTGCTGGATCAAAACTACGTTCTGTTGTGGTGCTATGCAAAGCCTGTTTTTCCAGCATATGTTTATGTTATGCTGGCTTTTATGATAATGAATTACACTTTCATTAAACCTGAGATAGACTCTGGCTTGGCAGTTAAGAGCGGTCTTCAGTTTGCCTCAGTGTGAGCATCGGAGAGGGGAGAGCTTCTGGGAAGCTGCAGACAAACAGCAGAAGCGAAGCTGCCCAGCTCTGGCTGCTGGGATTTCTGGGTGTGCTTGCTATGCTTCAGTAAGTAGATACCTAAATCTGAACACTGTCTGTCTCTCCTTCCTTTTCCTGCCCTTCCTTATCTTGAAGGTGGAAGATGGGTGTCCTCACTGTTGGTTTTTGTTTTTCCAAGCCCTCGCGTCCGGTTGAGGGGAAAGTATCCTCTGACAGTGATGCTGGAAGGAGAGGTTTCAGCAGCAGCTTATTTGAAAAATATAACAGTTTTTGAATAGGGAACTTGGTAGCATCGTTACCCCAGTAAAACTGTGAAAGACTCCCACTTCCCAGTACTGGGTGGTTCAGGAAATTTTCACGGTCTGCTCAAATTTTGGTGTATGAAGTTGAGAACCAAACCAATTTTGCCTTTACTGCAAGAAGCAGATAAAAAAACAGGTTCATCTATTCTTTTTAAACAGCTGATCTGAAGAAACTACAGAATAGCAAAGTATTATCTACAGAGTAAAAGGTAGTCATTTGTTTAAAAATTGCAATTGCTGTAAGAACCACCAAAAAAAAGTAAAAAGATATTTAATGTTGCATTTTTCTTCTCTGCACCTGCATAGGTTACAAAGGTGTAGAGTGTAGGGAGAGGTTGGGTAGGGTAATAAAATACTTGCATATCCAGGGCACTTTTGAAGTTTCTCCATAGCTATCTCCAGGGTGGCTTAATGAGGGCAGTCATTTGTAGGGAAAGATATATTGCCAAGCAATCTGTCCTTTAAAATCAGCTTCCTATTTCTTCACTTCCAGAATCTATTACAAATCATATTTAGCAGAAACAAATACTTGAACTAATGTTGTGCTGTATTAGCTGTAAATGTTTTAATGTCAGACCAGATGAGAGGAATCATAGAAAACAAAGATGTTTGAAAGCAAAATATGAAGTGAATATTTTGTTTTAAAATGCCATCTTCCACATCTTTCAAGGAAGTCATTTCAATTCCAGTATCTTGTGGAGTCTTCTTCGCATGTTCTTTAATATTCAGTGAGTGGGGCCATGTAAGTTCATGGAAGTCCATGTGCCATAGAATCAACTCTGCAATAAATACATCTTTTATTGCCCATATCTGAGTTATGCTACTAGCCAAATTCTGTATTTTTATATTGTTTCCCTGTTTTTTTATTTGTTGTAAACTCTGCAGACTAAGTAGCTGCTGACCAATGTCCCGTATTTATCAATTTTGAGACTGTCTTTTGGCATGTATACAAACAGATGAGAATGACTTGACAGTTTTTCGATACCCCTCATTTATAGGAAGGGCAGAAAAGCCATTTTGAAATAAAATGTTGTAAGCAACAAAAGTAAGCAAGTAGTGCTTTCAGATCCCTGGGGGAGAAAAAATAATTTGTGATTGGGTGTTGAAAATGATGACTTAGGCAGCTTTTCTCTCTCTCTCCATCAAGAAACTAGCTGCTGCTGTTAATTCTTTTTTTTTTTTTTTCTTATATATATATATATACATACACACACACACACACAGACTGGCAGTGTCATTTTGTAAGGCTACTTTCCTTTGTACCTTTCCACATACAAAGAGAATTCTGTAGTTACATTTAAATTTTCTTGATCAAAAACTTTGCTAAAGATTGATATAGAAGGCCAGGAAAGAAAATTATACACAAAAATGCATGAGCAATCTCTGTCATAATATTAAATGTTTATTTTAAGAGTTAATATTAATCAGAATAAAGATGCAAGTTAAACTTGGTTAGAAATCCCTATAATCTCGTCTAATCTTCAATCTCTTTCATGGTAGAATTGTGAACTTTACCTCTTATGCTTGATGTGGGTGTCGGTTGTGATGTGGGTATCGGTTGTTGTGGGATCAAGCATTCCTTGCCTCTCTGAGGGAAGAGATGTAAAAACCTCCCTTTTACTAAGTGATCTGCTTTTGCAGAAAGAATGTGTTGTGGCCTTCCCTTTTTTATTTTTACAGTTGAAAGAGCATTGACACTTGAGCCAATATATATGTGTATTTCTGGATTAATGTCAAAAATATCTGGGATGTGCAGATGTGTGTCTCGCTATATTAAAGGTATTCTTGGATGTTCAGTTCAGCCGACAGAAAAAATACTGGCCTGTGTGTCAAATGCTCATCCTTGATCAGGTAGGCAGGTGGGATTCTTCTGCAATAATCTGGATTATTTGTGCCAAATGTGCTCATTTGTGGAAGTCTTATGCTGTTTGTGGAGAAAAGTCTCCTGCTATCAACCTGAAGACGAATATCTTGCTTATTAACTATGTATGATGGGTGCAACCATGAATGCTCCTTGTTCACCATAAGTTGCACAAGGCATACGCTATAGTGTAAAGGACTAGTACTTCCCTCAGGCTCTAATACTGCCCTGTCTCTTTTCTTGCCAAGAAATTTTATCATTGAAGAGTTTCTGTATTTTTTTCCTACCTAAGACTTGTTTGTTAAGAAGCGATGAGTGAAATCTGAGAGATTCTACCCGTTTTCATAAAGATACCAGTCTTTTGAATTAGTAGCTTGTAGTCAATTAAAAAAATAGTTTCTTCTTTTTTCTGTAAGTAGCAACACAATAGTGCTAAGTCTTGAAAAATGTATTCTGATACCTGCCATACGTTCTCTCTCCTTCTCCTGTCCCTCCTTTTCATCAACTTCAAACAAAAATGCACTGACAGTGCTACAGTTGGCAAATCTATTAAATAAACTTTGCCTTGAAGTAGAGATGAGGGTAGAAGGTAGCAGTGCAGATCACTTTAACATTGCAGGGATAGGTGGACCAGTTTTTATTACCTGCCCAGGCCTTGTGTTCTGTCTTCTGCAGTTCTTGTCTGTCTGACGATTCGCTTTTTAAACGGAGACTGTGTGTGGAAAATGCACTAAAACTCTCCCAGGTTAAGACTTCCTCTAGAGTGTTTGGCACAATATTTTTAAAAAATCTTTGGAAAAGCAGATAAACAGCAACAACAAAAAACTCCAAATCTGCTTAATAATCTAGCAGAGTACAATATGAAGCACATGGTAAAGAGCATAAAATATGAAGTCTTGGAATTATTTATTTCAGTGATACCCAGCAGTCTGGGTGAAATGACTTCTGTTTAAATATAAATGAAATGAAGAGATACCCTCTCGGCCCTCTGACTGCTAGTAGTGGTTTGAGTAGTTCACAGAAAGAACATGTTGTTTTTCATGCCTTTTTTACCCACCTTGTACCCTGAATTTTTTGCATTTCCACTTCACCTCATTTCTGAAGTAAAGAAAGATTTCTAGACTTCAGGAAAAGACCAGACCTTTTCCTGAAGTGCTTTTTGTTCTGGCATTGAGAAGGCCTAGGAAGCCGAGATTTTGTAATTGGCCTCACTGCTGTGGCTTTTGTTAAGCGTCAGTGAGAGCACCAAACCTGTCTGACAAGAAATTCGGGATTTCTCTGCCTTCTGATTTTTCACTTGGTGGCTTACAACAACAAAAAGTCCTATCAAATTCAACAGGGAGTTCACATGCCAGTGTTTTAGCCTCTTCATTATAATATTTTATTTAGGTGCCTGCTGCTTCCAAACATTTTTGAGTTCTAATATGTCAGTTAAGTGAAAATCTTGATCTGTTTTTGCAGGTGGGAAAGAACTATGTGAGGTGAGCAGAGTTAGAAGATTTCTATTGATGTAAGCAGTAATGTTCTACTAGGTTGCAGGTGGGGTTTGTGTCTCGGAGCCCTGAAATAATTTGCTCTTGGGCTACCTGAGAGATTGCACCTGGTTGAGGAGCTGGAATTACTGATGTTTTGCTTTTTAGGTTAGTGGGGAGGAGGACATGGATCTTTTGCAATCCTGATTCATTAAACAGGGGTCCTCTCCCCACCCCCTTTGACTTTTAGATGGGATTTGATAAAACATTAAAGCAAGCAGAAGAGCACTGAACTTTTAATGAGGGTTTAAAGTTTAGACATGTATTTTAATCAGCATTAACTTTCACAAGAATAATTCATTTTCTGTGGTTTTTGTTACTTTATTTGTTCAAAAATTACCTTGTGCAGTTGTGAAATAGGGTTATCAAAAGGTAAAGTAACTATCAAAAGGTAGAGTAACAGACTTTTATCAAGCTTTTCAGTGAGGTAGAGAAAAGAATCTGAAGCAGATTCATCACTTGCATCTTGAATACACAAGGCCAGGTGAAACTATGCAGGAGACTGTGTGGCTGGTAGTGTGCGCCTGTGAAGAACAAGCCTATCATTTTCACTTGATTGAAGTTGGGATAAGCGCTTTAATAATAATAGGGAAATATTGGCTGTAATTTGCTGACTAGCTCTTGTATTCATATGTAATTTCTTTGCAAAGGTAGGAACCTAAATGAGAGCTTAAAATGAATGGGGGGAGGGGGCTAATGCACTAGGAGTTGGCTTAATGGATGAGTTCCACAGGTCTGTCTTATAACTGCAGTGGGAATGGGAGAAACCAGAGTTTATAGGTGTGCAGGCTTTTATTTTTTGTTTTTGTTTTTTTTTTAACCCCTTCTTCTGTCCAGATTTAATATAGGTAGGACAACCACACCAGGAATTGGGATGCAATACAGACAAAAGTGCAGTGTGCAGAATGTGCAGCTGTTAATTTCTTTAGAAAGGGATAAATATTCCAAGCATCCGTTTGTTTTCTTTAATTTGAGTTGAAATGATTTTGATCTTTAGTTCATAAACCTGTGTATGCTACTAATCCGAAAAAAAAAGAGGGACTTCTGTCAGGAGAACAAACAAACGTCTCCGATTGTCTTATTTTTTTTTCTGCTGTTTGACCTTCCCCTTCTTTTCTTCCTTCTCCTTCTTTTATTTTTGTAAATGTGCCCTTCCCATTCTCCCTACTATTTTCATCATGGTTCTGCTTGCTTCTAGCACTGGTAGCTCCAGCAGTGCCAGACATGATCTTCCCCAGTTGGACAGCATGCCAGATTTTCCTAAGGGGAATGTAAATACTGTGAGGTCAATTCAGTATCAAATGCCTGCAGCCTGAAATGAACCCTGCAGGATCTTCTGCTGTTGAGTCAAAATTAGGGCTTGCTCATGATACAATATTAAATATTGAAAAGTCAAGACTTTCATATGGTGTGCTTTCCAGAATCCTTTTTTTTTTTTTTTTTTTTTTTTAATTAAGCTCCTTTTTTTTTTCCCCTAGACTAAAAGCTAAGGAAAGTGAACACTTGGGACAGCTCACACTAATCACAGTAATTAGTAGAGGTGTTTAAAAACTCTCAGTATACTGTTGGATTATTTTACTCCTTTTGAAAAGGTTGTAGCCCACAGAGACTGATGTATGTGCATATATTCTGACCTAAGCCAGAGGTGATATTAAGCATTGAACAAATATGCTTTTGGTGCAAACAAATCTTCAATCCATCTGCATGGATGGGTCCCCCTGCTTGCCTTCTTCCCTCCTTTCCTCCCAAGGAAGGACTGGTGGGGAGCAAGGACTGTAACGAACTGGTTTAGTGGAGCAAAGGCAGATTGCTTGTTTGTGACTTTGTCCTGTATTTTATGCAAACCTGCCCATTTCAGTCTCTTTGAAACTCTTTTGAAGGGCATCTGTGCTACTTGTTTCCTGTAGATCAGGCGTGCTGCATGGTAGTGTGAATGCCTCATACCTGCACGGTATAGAGGACTCTGCTGCCCTTCTCCTGGTTGTGCAAGGAGAGAAAGTCTAGATTAGGACTGAATTTAAGATCTTTGCCTTGTAGAGCTGTCTCTAGAATAATCTGAGTTAGGTGTTTATGTCTCTCAACCTGTTGCCTCTCGGGGATGAGCTCCCATGAGTTCTGGCAGAAGAATCAATCCAAGGGTGAAACAAGTGCAGAGACTCTGTCTGCACTGCACAGTGTGAATGGGGAAGTGAAGGTTGGGATCGTTCCCGGGTCCTTCCTGCTGGCCAGGCTGTGGTGGGAGCGAAGTCACCTTCACCGTTGCCGCCCAGGCCTCCTCAGATGTCCTGGTAATGCTGCCATGAAAGCTCTCTGTGAAACGATGACTTAGAGTTGAAGAATTTTTGCCCTCTTTATCGGGAAGCTGTTTTGTTTTTGGGAAAAGATAAATAGTGTTGTGGTCATTCGATGCGTACAAACTGCTTTGCTAGGAATATTGCAAAAGGAACATTGTTGTGTTTTACCAATGCATCTGTGGTTTTGCGTGGGAGGCTTTCATGATACTCAGATGAAGAAATACTTGATTATTGAATGCCAAGCTTTGATTATCTCAGTGGATTAGAGTGGATATGGAACATTTCTTGGAAACAATTTTATTAAGATGTAGTTTTGGGACATTGAAATTTTTTTTTATGTATTTGAAGAATTTATTTGGAGATCAATTTTAAGGGCCAGTCTTTCTAAAAATAAAGAAAAATGACTGTAAGGGCAGTTCGTAAAGCAAGAATTTAGAGGTTAGTTAGCAAAATGACAACAGCAACTCATCTATCAGTTCTGTGCTGTCTCGTAACAAAATTGAGTTGTTTTCATTAGCTGAATCAGAAGAGTGCTGCTTCTCGTTGTTGTTTTTGAAGTGGTCCAGTTTTAATTTCCATCTGATAGTGCTGGGAATTTCATCTGGGATCACAGAGCTGGGTGTGCGACCAGCTGCACAGAACTTGTGAGGTTAGTTTGCTTTAGTTTTTCTCTCAGGGCTTTGCAACACTGACTGAATTTCTGGGGCCTTAAAAGCAGAGAGTAAGGCCTTAATGCTGCAAATGCCAATACATGAGTAACTGTCCCATATGGACCGACTCTGTTCTGGCTCCTGGAGCTGCCTGAGTGAATGACATTATGTCTGTTCAGCTCCTTGCACTGGCACTTTCTTTTTTTGTATTTGACTAATTCTGTACGCCAGTATTTATTTTGGGAGTTATCCAGTGGCTGTTGGCTAAGAAGTCGGTAGGAGAATGTAGATTTTTTTTTTCTATGAGATAAAATATTGAGCTTTTTATTTATTTATTTATTAGAAGATTATTTTGACGTAGGTAAATGAATTGTCTTCATGAGGTGTGATGACTAAACAAATAGTTTCTCTTGCATTATTATAACTTGAGGCAATGCTGAGGCAATTAGTTTTTCATTTTTGGAGGAAACAATGCAGAACTGCTCTCACTTACAGTATGAGGAAGTTGCTTGGCTTTACTGTCTGTTGTGCAGCTCCATGCCTTTCCAAACAGTTTTTACTCCTGTTGAAGCAGGAAGGACACTTGGAGAGGTGCAATTGCAGTGCAGCCAGTTTCTCCCATATCCAACAAGGTGGCCACTAAATGTGACCTAGGGCTGACAGGAGGTGCTGGGAACGCTGTGACCTTTGTAGTGTCCCCCCTCTGCAATGACTGTCAGCCCTTAGATCTGTGCATATAGGGTTCAACTGGGCCTGTTTGAGATTTGAATGTAATTATTTTAGTATGTTTTTAAGTAGCTCAGACGCTCTGGTTTTTGAGTTCTGAGGAAGATTTGCTGCACTAGTGAGAAACGGATTGGGGCAACTCGACATGTGCTCCACGTAACTCAACATATGTGCTCCATGTGCGAGTACAACTTGGGCATGTTTGGTTTTTGTCATTTTTAAGGACTTAATCTACAGTTAGAGAAATAGTTAGTGTCCTTAAAAATAAATGGAGTTTATAGGAAAATTGTTTTTCTTCATGTACAGTTTTTAAGCACAAATGAGTAATGATCTCTTTGTCCCCCCCCCCCCTTTTTTTTTTTTTTTTTTTAAGTGGGGGGGAAAATTGCATTGAAAGCAGCTAATTGTTTCACATCCTGATTGCAGGGTAGATAGTAAAACATTTTTCATCTGGGCAGCTACTAATGTAAAAGTTACAAGAATTTATTTTATTGGGAAAAAAATCAGTGTTCTTTTTCCCACAAGCACTAGTTATTGTTCTAAATTGAAATGTGAAGCTTTCTGCAAAGGATCTTTGTAATGAAAACATGATCAAGGGCCACTAAACTTTCTGGTCCTAGATATTTTATTTTATTTTATTTTATTTTATTTTATTTTATTTTATTTTATTTTATTTTATTTTATTTTATTTTATTTTATTTTATTTTATTTTATTTTATTTTATTTTATTTTATTTTATTTTATTGATAAGACTATTTATCTCATTAGTTTCAAAGTCCAAGTCAGGAACTGAAAGGGTGAAAGCAAAAACAAAAAAAAAATTGGCTGAATTTTATATCACGACACATGGAGTTGAAAGGAAAAGGGAAAAAGGAAAGGTGAGTTCTCTTCTCTTCTTTATAAAGAGGTTTAGCTTTCATGCTTCTTCAGACTGTGCTCTGTACTGTACAGAATATCATATGGAAATATTAGTTTTGGCCGCCTTTGCCGGTTTTGCTTTCTGAGCTATTTCTGGCTATGCTCAGTGTGCATGTGCTCTCTGCCCGCGCGGGCGCAGACTCCCTCTTTCTCTTTATTTATTTATTCCATTCCAGGAGTTCTCTGGGCCACCAGAAGTGCTACTAAACCATTATTAGTCTGCAAGCTGTACTTTAATACAAGTTGTAATATAGCAAAGTATTTAAATACCATCTGTGAATCTTTGAAGCTGCAATTTTGCTTTCGGTAATTGGCTGTGATCATCTCCCAGAGCTTCTGCTTTATGCTCTTGTGATGCACTTGTCGGTGCAGTAATGGCCAGATTAGTAATTGAGGGGGAAATAACTGGGAGAGCTGAGGAGGTGGAAGTCCCGGGAAGATTATGGTCTCTGCATATTAGCTGGTGCACATCAGCTGCAGTAAACAATCCAGTGAGTGATATTACTGTTGGTGAATGGTGTTTCTAAATAAGCCAGGAGCTGAAAGAGGAGTTTCCTTCTGAAAGGATGCATTTCTTCAGCATAAATACATTTCATGAAAAAAGAAGCCTACAAAGAAGATTGCTTTGTACTTTTGCAAATAATCAGAAACAGGATTGGCTTTTAGTCCTCGCAGCTGAGGAGAGAGTGATTACTGCTCTGTGTGAAGCCAGGGTAGAGATTTACATACAGTTACTGGTTTCTTAGGTTTAGAGGAAAAGATGTCTTCAAGATCTGGCCTGCCTGGACAACAGATAGTCCCAAGTAATACGAGTTCTTCAAAAGTTTATGTGGCTTTGTTACTGGTTTGGTGGCAGGTGATGTGGTTCCTGTTAAATATTTTACATTCTTCAGCTCTCCATTTGTATAAGCTTTCCTTATCTGTCTTGCAGTTAACCTGTCTGTCCACTTGTAGGAGATACTTGTGTGACAAAAACAGATTGAAGATGAGTAGGTGGAGAGAAACAAGATCAAGGCCCATTAAAATATTTTCTTGCTTACCTTGTGTAAATAGCTCACCATTTAAAAAAAATACGATGAGGTTTGTAATGAGATTCTGTAGAGACTTCATTGTAGTGAAGGGCTGTTTTCTTCTGTATCTGGTGTTTGTTCCTCCCCCCACTCCCTTTCTTTGGGAGAAGACCTTTCTCAAAGCAAAAAAAAAAAAAAAAAAAAGCACATCTGTGTAGTGCTAATACTAATTCAAGGCTTTAGTTATTTTTTTCTTCAGTCTTCAAATAGTGTTTTGAAAACTGGAAAGCTTTCTGTGCAAACTTTACCGGTGTTCACTACCTTAATTTTTTTTTTTAAGGTCAGATCTGCTCCTTTTTGAAGGTAGGAAAAAAATCTTGCCTTCATGGTACTTGGCATCCCATGCTGAATACTGAGCTCAGCAGTCACGCACAGTAAGGAGGGAGGTGTAGGCTCCATGTTGATTGGGGCTGACTTTACAGGATTTACATGCAGATCCTAGTTGTTGTGAATAGTAGCATAGATTCTGTAAAGTAGGCACTCCAGCTAGACTATCTGTCTTTCCCCAAAGCTAGTAAATAATAACAGGATTTTGCTTGTATCATGCGATTTGGATATGTGTGTAGGCAATCCCCAGTTGATAATTGCCATTTTATCACTTCAGTCTGAGGAACCACAGTCCTTCAGTTGCAGTGATGCCTTTCTATAAGGCAGCTTGAGCTTTTTTTTTTTTTTTTTTTTTTTTCCCCTTCCCTTCCCTAAGCCAATATCTTAATTGAATCTTTTATTTCCCTTTTGTTAAAGAAAACTTAGGGCAAATGTCTGTTCATTAATTAATATTATAAAAGTTTCAGCAAGGGAGCTCTGTATGTGTGTTTAAAAAAAATGTGCATGCGGCTGTATCAATTTGATGTCCTTAACCAGCAGTCTTTGCAGAGAGAATTAACTTACCAAGAAACTCAGTGTGCAATGAATAGAGAAGAGTTCTCAGTGCAGTGATAGGAAGTGCAGTGTTCCCAGTGCAACGATAGGGACGAGGAAGCAGAGCATCTGTACCCACTTTTTGGTTGCTCCCCAGTGTATGAATAGTGCTGTCCAAGCACATGCAATGACGACTTGTTTATTGTAGAGAATCAGGGGTTGTTTCCACTCACCACAACTTGCTACAATCTCCTGTCAGCGCTAAAAGGTATCTAAGCCTTTCAGGAAAATGTGTGCTTAGAACATTTCAATGGGAATATAAAAAGGAGGTGTTTCTTCTTGAGTCTTAGAGCTTTTTCTGTCACTATGCCACTGCTTTTGATTGACTTTTTCAGACAAGGATTTCTGGCTCTTTCTTTTCGAAAAGGCAACAGTACTTCTAAAACTTAATTGACGTCTTTATGGTATTAGACTTACAAAGTGACACAATTGCTTGCCCTCAGGATACAAGCAAATACAATCTCTTACTGATAAGACATACTGTGAATATCAGTATAATTTAAGGAAAAAAAAGAAACTGTGGCCTTGATCCACCGTGTAGAGAGAGCAGACTCTTAAAACTAGGCTCCAGTTGAAAAAGACTGAACATCTGAAACAGCATCATTCTAGCTGAGTGTGGCTTGCAATACAAGCGTGGTTTAGTGATGAAATAGTACTGAAACAACGGGAAAGGGAACTAGGGAAGATGCTGGAAGTTTAACAAGGCTGATCAAAGATATGGAAGCTCTTCCTTTGAAGAATGCCTAAAATACTGCACTGAACTGGAGAGTATGGAGGTCTGTAAGATTATAAATGGCAGAAAGGAGGCGAGAAAGGAGCAGTTGTTTACTCTACTCCCCAGTACCAGTATGAGCAGTAGGTGCTCCCAAACACAGCAGCTGGTACGAGATGCAAGAGATAGTTAAGGAAACTACCTGTGAAAGTGTGTAGCAAGTGTAGCTCGGTACGTTGTGGATCCTGTTTGCATTTGCCAAAGAGTAATGTGCAGTCACATCTTATAACTGCCCCAGTTCATGCTTAAGAAAGCCCTTATCATTCAATATTCTTTAAAGACAGTTGATCAGAAGAAGGCTGTTGTGTTACTAACTGATACCAATATGAGAGGTGGTACCAATATGAGAGAGGACCCTTAGCAAGGGTCTGCAGGGTTTGTGTAACCGTTACCACAAAAGCTCTATAGACCCTGTGCGTGCAGAAAACATTTCTGTGTGGAAAGACTCATTACTGTTCCTTGTTGATGCTTTGGTGTTAATTCGTTATGAAAATAAATTACATAAACCTAAAAGTGCTACTGATCTACCTAAGTGTTACTGCACACAGAGATATTACAACATAATATGCAGAATTTACAAGATGTTTAGATACTGCCTACTGGTTAACTATTCACTTGAATTTGTGTAGCTGAGTTAATCACATTCTCATAAAACTCAGATGGTACTGGCAAGGAGACTCTAAATCTGAATTGTTTTTTTAGCTTGTAAATGGGATGGAGGTGTTAAACTTGTATGCGCTTTCAGCCATCTTAAATATTTTTAGAGCTGGTTAGAGATGAAGTTTAGGAGATATAAAATAGGGGAATGTTTCAACAGTCTAGCGGATGGACTGATTATTTATTTGGATAAATAAAAGTTAGTATTCTCTTCCCTTCTCCCTTCCTTCCCAAAAGACATGACCGTTCTATCCGAGCACATGCATGTTTGAAGAATTATCCTCTTCAACTCAAAATCACAGTACTTGGATTAGGAAACAGCTATCCTTTCATATTATTCCCTCAAGAAGCATATTATTTCGAAATGTAACAAGTGGTAAATAAATATAATAGAGTTTTATTCAGTGTTCTTACCACTTATTTCTCCCAAATTAATGATTTGATTTTAACTAGAGAAATTGTAGGAATTACATGGAGCAGGAAACTTGAATGAAGGTATTTGTTTTTGTTTTTGTTTTTCACTCCATCTCAAGGAATGTCAACTCTGAAAACAATTCTGTTTCCCTGCATACGATCCATAGCAGATGTCAGAATTTTGCATTGCAAAATGCCTAGCTTTCATAAAGGCCAAAAGGCAATGACTGTCCTGACCAATAGTGATGCTATGTCACTGTAGTCCGTATACACAAGACTCTACATGGCTCTGGAGTACAAGAACTCACTATTAGAAGAGCCTAAGTATGTAAGGTTTGGTTTTTTGGAATCAATATTAGCTTTTTGTTATGTTCCTTTTCATTTACTTTGATGAATGGAAATACGGATTTCCTGGATGACACAATTTTTTTTTTTTTTTTTTTTTTTTTTTGCTCCTTGACTAGGATTTGCTGGAACAGACACATGAACTGTGTCATTGGATAGAAATCTGTTCCCAATTCCAGATTCACTGAACATATCTGTAGAATATCTTAAAACAGCTCTCAATGCTATAGAAAGAACTGGGCTAGTAAAAGCTCTTTAATATAACACCATTTGGATTCTCCGGGTAGAATTTATTTACATTTAATTATTTCTCATTTGCGTTGGGAGGAACAAATTTAAGAATTGGTCTAAAATAATACTAGAAATCCAAGTTCTTATTTGGTCTAGTAAACTAAATATATAAGAGAACAAAGTAACACGAATATTGGAAATGGCTAATTCGTAAATCGGACATGTTCACTTCAGCTGTTCATCCCTGGTTGTGTACTGCCTGACTTGAATCCAAACAGGAATACACCCAAGTTTTCATAGGCATTTGACCACCTTAGGCATCTATCCTTTTTTTTTTTTTTTGAAGAGAAAAATAAGAAAATATTAAATTCGGGAATAACTGAGTGAAAATCCAACATTGTTGAAAAGGATTTGCCATGCTTTCCCAATTTGCAGGCCCTTTTTGTTTAGACTGTTTCATGACTACTTTTTTACCCCCAAAAGATGTCAGTTGAAGTTTTGAAAAACAATAGAAAAATTGTTTGGCAGAGAAGTCGGCAGCTAGGGTCTTGGCACAGTCTCCAGCTTTTGAAGCCAGGCTGCTGCGAGGAAAAACATAAGCCAAAAGTCTAAATGGAAAATGGTTTCACTTCGTAAAGGCTACGTCTTTCTGTGGAATTGGTACAGATTTCTTCTGCCTAAACGAAGAACACTTGAAGAATATTTATATATGAGAAAAGGCGCTGTTTTCTTTACACGCTAATTAGTGGTTGTAATTACTTATGCCTGCATTTTAAGCCATGTGATGGCACTTTCAGATTAAAAAATCATTAATTATTGGGATGTAACTACATTTGTTTCACATTTTCACTCTTTATAAGAATGAGGTCGACACATGGATAAAAAGCTAATGAAGTGGCACAGAGCAGCAACCTGTCTTGAATGGGAAGTGTTGAGGAGGGGAAATGTAGAGGGCTTTTCATTATCTTTTTCTGTAGTATATTTTGTGTTTTTGCTTTTCAGAAACATATTTAGTGTTTCTGCATGTGTAAAGATTCACTTTTCTTGAAGGTAAGAATTACTTCTGCTACCTGTTACCTGTTATTTCTGTTACCTGCAGTTTCTTTGGAAGCTTTTACCATAACCAGTAATAAAACCACTCTTCATACCGTATTAAACTTGGAATTTAAAACTTCATGACATGGTTAGAAGAAGAACTCAAAAGTTGAAATTTGTAGTTTATTTGAATTTTGTACACTTTCTGTCCTTTTTCTTGCTTCTGTATTGGCATGGGTGTCGATGAAGCACTTGTTAATAAATGATTTGAAATGAAGCTATGGAGGATCAAGTGCAACATCTTTTTTGGGATGTTATGAAAAAAACACATTGGTTTAGGCTTTAGCAGACAAGCTGAGAAGCTTTCTAAAGCAACTTCAGTTCAGTACTTGCTTTTAGTTATAAATCTACACTCTTTCCAAATTCTTACACACTGTATAGTCTCTAAAATATGAAGCTATTTTATTATGTAAGTGCAAAAGGCAGAGCTAAGGTGTGATGAACTATACCAGGTAGCGAAGTATCCAGCTGGGTCACAGAGCTTTCTGTTTGGGAGTTGCTCTACTAAAACAGAGGCAGAGCAAGCGGCCTTAACGAGTATTGAACAAGAGCAGTGCTCTGAGCACGTGCTAACAGCGTGGGTGCAAGCTATGTCATGTAGCTGCTGTTTGAGTTCGGTACCTGCTGACACACAGTCATGAACTCTCAGGTCTGTAACCCTCAGTAACAGTTGTGCTATATATTGATTTGATGGAGTGCATCTTCTTTTTTTTTTCCCCCCTCTTTTTCTCTTTAGATATTTTTTCCTTAGTTGTATTGACCTGTAAGGATGCTGAAAAATGATACTATCTTTTTTGTTTTTAGCTTTTATTTATATAGTAGAGCTGTAAATATTACTTGTAGGTAGCGTAAAAAGAGTCAGAACCTCATTGAATTTGGAGATCCTGCTATTACAACTTGTGCTAGTTGAATTTTTTGGTGGTCTGCAGTTGTTGCAGTGTTTGTTACAGTCAATGGTAGCTTAAGTTAAATTTTACATACTACTTAAAAATTAAACAGTCTTTTGTGATGGGGAGGAGAAAAACCTAAAGTGAGGAGCATGGAACTTTGTGGAAAAATCACCCGTTGATAGACTCCTTTTTGCTTATTTAAGAGAATCTCTTATGTTACTTACCATATGTGTTGATTTTGGGGAATTCTGTTTTTCCATTTCGCCCATCTCTTCATAACTGCTGCTTTTTTATGTCATTAGGGTGACTCCTTAATGTTAATTCGCACCTTTGTTTTTCTTGAAATAAACTAGTGGAGAAAGTCATAGATTGTGACTAACTGTTGTCCTGCTGATGTGCTTGGACTTGCCTGTATGTTGATGACTTGTAAGGAATATATGACATGGTGTGGGGTATGGTGTCTGCTTGCTTGTTGGGTTTGGAGATGTGGGTGTTTTTGAGTTGCCTGGACCACACACTTCTTTCAGTCTGTAGTTTGAGCAAGTGATGCTTCCAGTAGTAAATGCAGGTGGCTTTGTGCAGAAACAAAGCCTGGCCTGCGTGGGCGAAAGGCGTGTGTGTGGGTGCAGTTGCCATCCTGCAGCTGTTCCTGCTCTCTTCCAGTTCCCCTCTTTGCATTGCGTCCCCCGCAGGACACAGAAGGCCCCGTTTTGCCTTGGAGTTGATGTCACCTGGGGAAGGTTAGCTGAGCTGCCTCCTTTGCACTGGAGGCTCTTGTGACTTGTGTGGTACTGTCTTTGGTTTTGATTAGCAGCCAAAGGAAGGCCAGGCTAAAACGTTATAAATGGGAGGCAAATGGGAGAGGCACTTCTCTGCGTGTGGCCATCCTCTTGTAATCCTCACCTAAGGAGGCTTCACACAAGTGAGATGGGCAACAGGTAGAAGGATCTATATGAGAGATCTATTATGGAAAGCCTCAGAAATTAACTCCTCTAGATATTAAAGAATCCCCTACTCAGTCAAGTGTCCTTCTAGTGTGAATTCTCTGGAGCTTGAATGGGATGTGTGTATGTTTTTTAAATCTCCAGCAGACCTCTGCACCCAGCCCAGCCCAAGCTCCAACACTGCACAGCCCTGTCCTGTGTCCTGGTACATCCAACCTGGTCACTGTCAGAACTTGCAATTGAAAGCGCCATAGGAAGCTCCTCATCCTATGGAACAGGATACTGAGAAGTGCTTAGCAGTTGAGGCTGCAACTTTTTAACTTAATCAAACCTGTTTCTTTTAGAAATATAATGAGGTATAGTCATCATGGTAGTACCCTGCCCCTGTATGAAAGACTTTCATCTTTTATCTAACTGTTGTCTTTGACAAGATTTCTTGATGTACAGCACGTGCATCGTGGCAGTGAAACATGTTGCTGTCGTCCTCCTGACAGAGGCAGGAGTTTAGAGGGGGAAAAGAACACCAAATATAAAATACATGAAGGCTGCAAAGGATGGATGCATGGCAGGTGTCAAGCTTGGTGGGCCTGGCATGTAACTTGTGGGCAGTGAGCTTTTCCAAAGGATTACAGGCCTTCCTACACCGAAAGCTTAATTTGTTTTCCAGAGTAACAAGTGTTTTGTAAACAACTAACAAATGTGATCCATCCTGTGAACAAAACCTTAGTACCTGCTTGATTTGACATCATGAAGTAGCAGCAAGTGGTTCTGGAGCTTCTCCTATAGTTTCCATGGGTTCTTATTGATGAGTAAATGATCGATATAGTAAAACCTAGTCTCTGGGCACAAGGAAAACTGTTTGATACCTTCACTTGCCATCAGTCAAACGAGAACAACATCCCTGGGCAAAGTGGCACGTATTTTTGGAAGTCCAACAATATTGCAGCTATTCCAAATTAAACAAAGCAGTGTTGACCATCAAGGTTAAAGTGAGTTTCATTTTTTTTTTAATATTATTATATATTATTTTATTTTTAAAATTATTAGTACATTACACAACTCTTGGACATGTGGTCATAGCTTTTAGGTGGAGGTGTGGGTGATGCATTTATAGTTTACATCGATTTACAACAGCTAGTTTGGGACATAGTCTTTCAAGTGGGATAGGTCTGTGTAGTCAAATAGGTAATGGTAGTAAAATGCTCCCTTTGCTGCCTGCGTCGATCTGATTCAGTGACACTGTCCCTTAAGCTTTTTACTGTTTTGTTTCGCTTCTCACTTGAAACACATGAGTAATGCTGGGGTGGAGGACTCTTGGCAGTAAATTATCTTAATCTATAAATGCACAAGGGCTAGTGCACAAGGAAAAAGTAAACATCCTTATATGCCACTACTTAGCAGGAGTGTGTTCTTCCTAGCTGAGCTATGAACTTTATGGTTGGTGTGGTCAACAGGAAAAACTTGTTTTAGGCATCTGGGGAACTGCTGATGCAGTTGATGACTGTTGCAAAGCTCTTTTTTAAAATAAAAAAAATCATTTGGGATTAGTCAGACTAATGATGGTGCCCCTCTTTGCTTCCTGAGGAAATAATGTGTTAACTCTGGTATGAAAGAAGGAACAAGTGAATATGGGTCTGCTTTTTAAACAGACTTTGCATAACCAGGTTTCGAAGTTCTGCAGAGAAAAAAATACTTCAGCAAATTTGGTAGCGGAATATATGTATATATATATTTTTGGAGTAAGGTACTAGGAAAGACTTTGTTACAGGAAGTAGTTTCTTAAGTGTGTATGTATCTTGATTTTTAACATAGAAAAGGGAACCCATTTTCCACAGTGGAACCCACCAGAAAAAAATTAAGTTAAATGGAATGTATAACATGAGGACAAAAGGTGCAAAAGGAAAGTGTGTGACTCCTATATAGTACTTATAAAATTGTTGATCTTGAAATACTTTGAGATTTGGAGTTTTTTGTCAGGGTGTTTCAAGCAATAATATGTTTTCTCTTGAAATACAAATATTTTTCTTCAAAAGAAACAAACTCACTCATGAGTTTGTGCTGCAATAGCCAGCACAAGTGATGCTTTGCCTTGGTACCAAGCACATACTGCAAATAGCAGCTTGTAGGCATAAGGCTGCTTCAGCCTCTTAAAGGTCTGGATGTGCCCATGGCAATTAGAAGCTTCCCCCAATGCCCAAACAATCCTAAAGAATCCCAGACTTTGTTCTGTTTTGTGGGGAGGGAGGGAGGGAGGATAAATGAAAAAGTTTGGGAATGGCAGGTCTTCAAAATTATACAGCTCCCTATAGTATTACGAAACCGCATGCGTGCATGCGGTGTGGTTAGGTGCATACGAACCTGGTGCATCTTTGTAGTCTGCTTTAATGTTTGGGCTGGTATTGGGTGCTCTGCTCTATGCACGGTTATCCTCTGCATTTAATTGGCTTCTTAAACTGTTTTGCTTGAAGTCATTAGTAAATGAGTGATGGCTGACTGATTATTACCCTTGAAACAATGTTTGAACTTACAAAATAATGAAGTTGCACGGCTATCAAAAGTGCTAGGTAGCTCTGGACTACCTGAAGTCACTGTTCTGGGTAAGAAAATGCTTAAGGCAGAAGAGACTTCCTTCAAAAAAGCACATACAGGTTCAGAGGAATGGTGAGAGAGGGCTCTTCATAGCCTGAAGTAGACAGATGTTTCCATTTCCCCAAGTATCCCTAAAAGAGGGAAGTGTGTTTTATGACTGAGATCGCCTCACATCTTAACTAATTATCTGCAGATCCTTATCAGCATTTAATGGTAGTAGCTTTTACATGTGAAGGTCCTGAAATGCTTGTAGTTTTTCCTTCTTGAAAACATCTTAAGGATGTGATTTTTGGTTCTGCAGCAACCTCAAATGCTAAAAATACGTTTTTAAATCGTTTTATTTTTAAGATGGCTTGATAGCCTGCTTTATACATGGTATATGTTATAAATGCAACTAACAGCTCATTTATCTTTCCATCTGCATTCAAAAGAATGTCTTAAAGCATTCTCAGTCAAAAAGTAGTTTATAAATGAGACCAAAATATGAAGTTGGTGCCTGAATCAAAGTGTACCTTGAGGGTAAGTGGAAGAGCATTTTTAGCTTAAAGCCACATGAAAAAATCTTTCACGCGTTGTCCAGAGTCGGGATGGTTTGGCATTCTCAGCTGTTCCAAAGAGTACTTGGTATCAAGGCTTCTTATGGAATAATAGGAAATGTGTAACTTCCTATTTTTCCTATAGATTTTTGGTGACTTTTACAACTAAGGGTTTTTTTTGTTTTGTTTTGCTTTTTTTAAGTAGGACTTTTTTGGTTTGTTTGTTACCTTGCCATCCTGGTTACACCTTAAAAGTCCCTTTTCAAACAGATGAGATTGTCAGATCATTGGCAGGGAGCACTTACTTAATTTGCAACCTTATTTTCCCTGCCCACTGGACGAGAAAACTTCCCTCTTTCATAGCCCTTCTCTGGTCTGTAACCAGACCTGGTAAACAGGAAAAATATGGAACTAAAAGTGAATTGTGCCCCCTTTTGAGCTTTCATCAGTTTCACATAGGTTCATTAGCAGGAAGAAAACACATCTTTGTGCAAAGCTGTTGGAGCAAGTTTGCTGCTGTAGATGGAAGCAGCCAAGAGAGGATGTAGACTAAAAGCAACTTTTTTTTTTAAATATATAATGATGATATTCAGCTAAAATATCCATGATAAAGCAAAATATTCTGTCATTTGCTTGCCTTCAAATCTTCTTGTAAGACAACATGATGTTTCCTAATTTATAAACAGACTGGCTGCTGGCATGTTTAAATTCAGCTTCCTGCAGAAGTGTGAATGGGTTATTTTGTGTGTGGCTGGTTTAATTTTTTTTTCCCACTTTTGTTTTGAGAACTGTAAAACTCCCATGCAGATTTGGCCAGCTCCCTCTGTTGGAAATTTAGGGCATTTCTGTTCTGGGCTGGTACTGGTACTGGTCCCTGGAAATTGAAGCTGTATTTTCCTCGTACGTCTGATGGACAGCTTGTTACTCCTAGGAAATTCAGCTCTGCAAGCTCTCTGTCATGCACCTGTATGGAGCTCTGAGCCAAGCAGCAAGACCTGAAGTTTTCCATCTCCTGCTGCTCTGTACTGGGTGTTCAGTTCATGAAATCTATCTGTAGCTGGCCTGAAGTATTTTAAAGCAAAACCAAACCACATGGAAATATGTAGTGTGAACATGAGGTCATTGGCACCGTATGTTTTACTCTAAAGATCTGCTCCTATTTGTCTCTTCTACTTGCTAGTAGTATAGAAGTCTGTTAAAGGGTGCGTTAGACTCTTTAAACTTTTACACAGAGTTTTGTAGTATCCTTGTTCCTTGCTTAACTGTAAGAAATATGCAGTGATCTAGATAAAATAATAAAGTTCTGATAAGTCTGAGTTTCCTTGTGTAATTTCTTTCTTCTTGAAAAGTTTTCTTTGGATTGAGATTGTCCAGGATTTTCAGTATCTCATGAAGTTATGCACTATTAACTAATGAGTCTTTCTAACTTGTCTATATTCAGCTAACTTTTTCAGAAAATTCTTAGTTTTAAAACGGCAATGCCAGTCAAAGCAACAGACTAGTGTTTCTTGATTTGTCAAACTTTGTATGAGCAAAATGGGCAAAAACCTCTGCTTTGGTGGCTCAGGGGTGCCTGGTCAGCGAACCTGACATACATATTAAACACTTACTAGCCAGACTCCATAAATGCTACATGAATTGTAACTGGATGCACATGCTTTGTTTGAGTACTTAATGTAGAAACAGAAAAGTAATCCATTACCTGAAGTACACATAAGCGCATAAATATTGCATGCAAGTTTAAAGTATAGCTTTTATAGCAAAAGCAGCAATTGTAGCCCACTGAGCTGCAAAAAAATGTGAAGTATGTAGGAAATAGATTTTGTTAGTTGTGCCGATACAAGTTACTAAAATGTATCGTGTTTAAATATGAACTATTCTCACAAAAAATAACTTACACAAGAGATGCATTTAAGCAGAGATGCATACACAGACTCTGGCACATCCCCAAGCCCTGTGGACTAGTAGAAAGGAGAGCTGAATTATTGCAAAGCAGAAGTGGTTGATTCAGGGATGAAATGTGCCCCTGGCACAAGTTACAGCTGCCACAGTCACTGATAGGAGTTTGCAGTGTCTCCTTTCTAGCAGTTCTTTACACTGAGTAGAATCATTCGGCTGAAGTGTATTTGGGAGCACTGATGGGCTCCTTCGCCTTGTCCTATATAACCAGAGAACTTTTTTTTTTTATGTCAGAGGACTATTCAGCAAATACACTGAGCCTCTTCTGAACAGTAGATTATTGAACCTGTTTGTTCTTGTACTTGAAACTTTCGTTTTTGCTCGAGCAAGTAGCTCTGGTTGCAACTTGGACAGCACGCAAGTGAAATAAATCTAGAAGGAAACTACTGCCATTGCATGATGGCCCAAATACTGCCTTTTCATCTTACTGTAGTACTGTGTATTCTGTACTTGTACTAAGTATTTTGTGCTCAAGTTGTCCCTTTACGTTTTGGGTTTGGTAACGGCTTTATGTGAGAACAGGACAATATTTCACATCCAGCAGAAGTCCAAAAGGGTATACTAGCTTAAAAATACACTATTTGACTAAATACTTGCTCAGTTATGTAATCACAAGACCTGGGTCTGGGCCGCCTTGTTAAACCTGTGGATACTTGCCTGTGGTCACGTCTGTGCAGTAACGGGAAGAGACATTTTGGGTCCAGGGATACGAGCTTAAATGTGAAGAATTCATTGGAGTGGGAGCTCTTACTTGTGCAGGCCGCTTAAGTAACCTTTTCACACCAACATTTGTGGTGTTCCTGGAGTCTGCTAGGCCTATGGGTATCCCTACTAGGAGCTTCCCTGGGCTTGATGCTGTTGGGTATCCCAGTCCTGTGCGACAGCACTGCCTCCTCTGGGGCCCCATGCAGAGACCTGTGAAAGGCAGAGGGGCAAGAAGGTTGTACGGTTTTGTGACAATAAAGGAGCAGTTTATGGGGAGAAGGATCCCCAGGATGCTAATTCTTTCTCCAATAAAACACAAATCCCCAACTTTTTGTTAACTTCTCTTGATTAGTGGAGTTGCACACCTAAAAGTGTCCCCCCTGGAAGGACTGGCCTAGTCGTGCGTGTCTGCTGGGGAACCACCTCTGGTTTGTTGTGGAGGTTTTGAACCAGCTATAAGCTTAAGTTGTGTAGCAACTTCGAGTTGCCATGGTGCTTGAACTCCCAGTAATTTCCTTCGATATTAAAATGCTCCTTGGCTGTCGTCTTTGCTTTTAAGTAGTCACTATTAAGGAGATGGCTCTGGGGGGAAGTAATGAGAAACTGTTCCAGAATGTCTAATGTGCCAGCCAGTGAAACAGTGTCAAGAAAGGAATGGTCAGGATCTGTGGGTCTGTCTGAGCACTGCTGATTTTATTAATGCAGCGAAGGGCTTTGATGGCACCGCGTCCGAGCAGTGAGGCCCGGTGGGTCGCTGCCTCCTCATCCCTGTGGAACGGATCGACTCTTCGAGAGGCAAACGTGGAATTAAGGAGGCTGCCAAAAACGCTGTCACGCTGGATCAGTCGCACCCTTAGCCTTTCCCTGCATGTAACCGGCTGCTGCTTGGTCCCTGTGTGCTTTCCTTTCTCCTTTGCAGGGCGGAGTTGCGGCAGTGCTGTTATCAGCTGTGTTGATACACATGTCACTTTAGTCCTGCGAGGGCTGGAAAATTCTGGGTCTTGCCAGATATGCTGCTTTAGATGGACTTTAAGCTTCCTCCTGAAAGTTTCCATCTCGCTTGGATCATTCTCAGCGAGCGAACTGGTAACTCGTAGCCTTGGGTCCCCCGTGTGGAGCTGAGCTGAGCTGCACTGCGGCCCCTCGCACTTCCTGCTCCAACGCATTGGCCGGGAATGAGACAGTTTAAGGCTGGATTTTAGCAGAAGAAAACTGCTCTATTCAGAGTTTTAGCAGTTAGTAGCCATTACATGTTGTCCTCAGAAATAGGAGGGTTGGAAAAGCCTCTGGAGTGTTGCCTTTTAATGCTTAAATAGCAATAGCTGAGAAGGGTAGCCTAGAATTTGTCCATAAATGAATTTGTACTGGATTTCTCTTAAATTTTTAATCCTCCCCATTCTTCTGACATCTTAACTGCACAGCATATAAATACTGGGGAGGGGAGGAGGCAGAAAGTGGCTCAATAAATAACCTTAGGGGGTCGCTGCCTTTATTTTTTGGCTCTATTTATGTATTTTCTGCTAAGAGGCTTTCTACTTTAAAGCAATGGCATTTAATTCTGAACAGCCTGGTGTAAACTCTGCTCTCCTGTTGTCCCACCAGGATTGCAGCTAGCAGAGTCGTTGCGTGTGGGGAGGAGACTGACTAATGCTCCTTGCACAACCGCAGCTCGAGACCGCAGCGCTGGTGTCTCCCAGGAGCTTGCACCTTGTTTCTCAAAATGATCAATACAGTGTAAACCAAGTGTGACCCTTAACTCCACATGACCAAATCTAGATTTGATTTGTACCTCCAATTTTTTTTTTTTTTTACTGCCTGAAGTGGACTGTGTAGCTGCTTGAACTGGAGATATTTTTGCTGGAAAAAATATTGCCGCCTGTAAGAGAAGTATTTGCCTCCATTTAGTTAGGGTTAATGCTCTTTACAATTATTACAAAAGTAAAACTGCTAATATTTGTACAAAATAAATATTGCCTGACAGCCTTGTTTTTTAAAGTCATGATTATCTTTCGACTTAGTCACTGAAAATGTAATGGTTTGCTACTACCAGCTACATGATTTAGATGTTAAAGATGCTATTTGCTTGAACTTCAGACCATGACCCAACAGAACAACAATTTTGGCATTAGAAGGTGACCTTTTCATGGCATGTCCTAATGCTCAAAACCCAGTACCTGATGGGCAAATTTGAAATAAAGTTGCATCTCTTTCCCTGGCACTCTACTCAGGATGGGTGCTTATTTACTCTTGCTGGAAAGCACATGCATTTCAGCAAGGTTTTACACAATCACCTTTCAAAAACTCTTGAGATTTTTTTGAATAGCTGAAATGCATGACGGTCCATGTGGAAATTTCTGATTAGTTGAGAACAGACAATTTTATTGGCATATTTGCAACATTTAGCTCCTAAATGGTGGGTTTACTTAGTTGAAAGTGATTTGGAAACATCATGAAAACAGCAGTAAGAACTGACAGCTAAAGAAAGCTTTTTAACCATGTCACATTGCTGCACTCCATGTAATTACAGTCACTATGTTTATGGTCTGCTTCTTGGTCCATTGCTCTACCAGTTCAGCAGCTTGAACCGTGGCAAATTGCCTCACCTCAGACTGCAGGTACAAGTGTCTGCAGATTAGTCTTTGTCAGCAGTCGGTACCACTTAAGTAGCTTTTTGGTAATTAAGGCAGACATACCAAGTGCTGTGTCAAGCTTGGAAAGGTTGGCCTGCCAAAAAGTTCTGCTTGGACCTGCATATTGACAGCCCTCACACTAGTACTACAAGTGGGATACAGGGGTTTGAGTTAGGAATTCCTAAGGCCTTCAGCCTGTACCTTCAGTTACCTTGAAAGTTGTTTCAGAAGTGATGTCTGGGCTGCCACTTGTAGTGTAGAGATTCCTGGATTGGTTTCTGAGATGTTAGTTTACTTGCAGGAAAAAGGTCAGCCACAGCAAAATAAAACTTGACATGTTTTCAAAGCTGCTCTCTTGACGCCTCAGTGCTTTGCTTGCTCTGTGCAATCTCCCTGGTGTTGCCTCTTCTCACTGCTTCACCTGTGTTATCTCAAGTACCATTTTGAGCACATCTCCCTCATTCCTTCATTACAGTCTGTAATTGGATTTTATTGCTTCCTGCACAATTTTAAATGCTTCTGTATTTTTTTTTAAGAAGATTGCTCTGTCTTTTGCAAAGCAGAACTGCAAATCAACTCATTCATGTAGTTTATGTAGCTTGATACCAGATACTGCCAATTACTCAAGGAGCTTTTGATGCAGACTTCTCAGTTTATGTGCCTCCTTCCTGTTCACCAGCAGGTACCAAGGATGAGAAGTATAATCTAAAACTGTAGGACTTTCATCTGCTACTAGAGTGACACTACTTTAGGTGATAAGTTTACTTTAAGAAATGTCAGCTAGTATGTTAAATCACATAGGTTCACTACAGCAGCTGTCTAGAAACTGTAGATCTCAGTGTCTTAACACCTGCAACTATAATACCCTTGTTAGATCAGGAATTCTTTGCTAAACTGATTTTCAGCGTTACGTGCAGTATGAGATTGTGTTACTGCTTTAAAAATGCCCTGAGCCCTTCAGTTTGGGAGGTGATGAGTCTCTTACGTGAGCATCACAGTCGCCATTGGCTTGGGGCTACTCTGCACTCTTTGCTCTTTAGGCCCCTATGGCCACCTGAGTAATTCTGTATTTAACAGAAGCAAAAGACAAAAAAATTAAACAAAAAACCTCTTCCCACATTGCCTACCTAAATGGGCTCAAATAGACTTTTGGAATAAAAATGATGCCTTGAAGTTTTAAAAACTATCTTTAAGCAGAATGAATCTAGTCATGGATTCATTCCAGGTAAAGAAAGGTTTTGTAGTTTACGAAGTCCACTAAAAAAGAAGTTTCAAAAGCTGCCCTAACATCAATAAATAGGGTGAGCTTGCAAAGGGAGCTAAAGATCATGACTGTGGCTGGATTTAGAAATAGCTTTTCAGCTAGTGGACAAGGAGTTGTATTCTTAAGCTATGTGAATTGAGATGCCATTGGGATGTAATCTAAGAAAGAAGCAACATTTAAAATGCAGTAGTGCTTCATTTCATTTTTTTTTGTTTCTCTAGTATGAAACTTGGAGAGCATATGTATCTGCTTGTTAATTTTTAGTATCTGGTTAGTTTTGAGAGAACTGAGTATAAATGTAAAGGAAACAAAGTAAGAGGAGACAAATTGATACATGAAGCAGAAGACTGGTACAGAAGGGGATGTTTGGAGAAAAAAAGACAGTTGTAGATGCATGAAATGAGAAGGAACCTAAGAAGATAGTATTAAAAAAGTGGAGCAAAATGGAAGAAAACAGACTTACACTTTCTCCTATTTGAGGGAGCTCTTACTCCCTCAAGATACGGATCTTGTATCTAGATGTATCATTTATATCCTAACACTAGAAAGAAAAATCTAGGAAAGGGAGTATATAAATTACAGTTGAAAGAGTAGGTATTTGTCTAATAAGGGAGGAGTAGGTGTTTGGGGAGAGGAAAGACAGGTCTCTATTTTAATTTCTTGTTCAGAAGTAGGCTAGTAGATGCAGCAGATTTTTTCCCCTTGTTCTAGCTAATTAGATTACAAAAACAAAGCTGTTGGCCTGTTCTATGGATATCAAGTAATTGGTGGGTTGGGTGAAAGTAGCGCCATTTTAATAGTTTACTTTAGGCTGAGCTAATTGGTAACTTGTCAGCTTCATTTTGTTTCAGACCTCCTGTCTTTGTATCTTTGAATTGGAGGCTCTACAGTAATGATTTGGGAGGAAGGCTGAGACTGATCACACTTCCCACTGCAGCCGCGTGGTGTCTCTGGGGGTGTCTCCAAATCACGTCCAGTTCATACCTTTATAAAGAGTGGGTTACGTGTCCTAATACCTGGGGACTCCCCTTGGGCCCTATGCCTCCTTGTTATGAATTTGGTCTCTCAACTTTTATTATTAATTAATAGGAAATCGAGTATGGAATTAATAGCAAATCCAGGCTTGCCACTGGTATAGTCTTGAACTCAGCTTATTCCTTTCCTTTTCCATTCATCACACAGTTCTTGCATATTTTCTCACTCCTTCGCATCTTGGGCAAGACAAGGACAGCAAAGTCTGCAGATGCAATGCATTGCTTAAAACATTTCAGTAGGACCATTTTATTGCTCTTTTTGGGTGACTTTTGAGCATGCTTCCTTGCTGAAACCACTCCTTTCAGATCAACTTGCATCTGAGATTGACCTCTCTAGTCAACCCTGTTACTGTAGAGGTTGATATCTAGTGCAACTGATGCTCAAGTCCCATTAAAACCTTTGTCTTTTGAAGTGCTTTTGGCAGTGAAGGCTCCCTGGGTGCCTTGGGGTTGATACTGCTGGATTTACATGTCTTCTTTTGCTCCCTCTTCATAAAAGAGCAAACACTTGCCTAAAAATGTAAGCATATATAGGTAACTACTTAAAATACTGTTGTAAGTAGCCAAGAACTCTTCATTTAGGGAAATTACTGCAACTGAGGATGGAAGTTTCTGCTCTAAGGCAGTTGCTTGAAGCTTGTGCTGGTGGTTTGTAGCTGATCCTGAGGACTAGGCTGCTTCTGTTTCTGTGTTTGCAATATACCTGTGTATTTATGCCTAGATATCAACTATGCTATCAACTTTATAATCTCAGATTAGTATTAATTTGAGGGCAGTGTCTGTTTAAATCTCACGTGGTTTATAAAATTCTTTAAGATTTACTTTATAGCTACTTTTGTAAACTGGTTTTAAAATAGGACAGAAGTAACATAACAAAAACATGCAGCTTGTCCACAGAGGATCTGTATTAATGGGGATTTTGCATTGTCCCCAACCGTAACAGAATCAAAGTGAATTAGATTCTTGCCATAGGGATGAGTGGATTTCAGAATATACACATTTCTGCTTTCTTCACTAGTCACCTAAAATATATTAAAAATGGCAAAAAGATGGTAAGTTCATTTGCATACTTCTGCATTTAAGGAAGAATAATCAGGTAGACAAAAAGGATGGAGAAGGAACAAATTACAGTAGTACAAGAAGTCTGAATGTATCATAGATAATACGCTTGCCTATAAAAAGGGTTTGTATGAAGGAGGGTAGATTGGAAAGCACATTGTGCCCCACTCAGCGGGAGTTCAGTCACATCCAGGGAATGCAGCCTGACTTCTTTGTCTAATTTCCTCAGACTGCAAAAACAGCTTGCGAGCCACTTGGAGAGTCCGTGAGGGAAGCCTGACCTGTGGGGAGACATCACTTAGCCCACAGAGGAGAAGGCCAAAAGGAGCATAACTCAAAATATGCTAAAGGCTTCAGCAAGGTAGAAGGGAATAACTGTTTTTCTGTGTCTGTGGTAGTTAAGAAATAGTGGATTGGAGCTGAGGAGTTGCAGAGAAAAGGTCTAAATAAAAAGGAAGAAGGTTCCGAATAGTTTAATAAGCCTTGATGGGACAGGCTAGAATGATGACCTGTATTTTTATATGTTCATGATGTTAGCATATCTGCAAATAGTTTTTTTATTTATTTGTTTTCATGTAATATGGTAGAATCATTAGACTATCTTGCTATTTGCCTGGTCTTATTGGCTAATAGTACATTGTGTATGAACCTCATTGCTCCTGCTGTCAAATGTATGCTATTCTGAGCATGGTAAATTTGCTAAACTGTTGCTTCTGAGGGTATTTTTGTGTTTTTTGCATTTTGAGTGATTTCTTTATAAATACATACTACTACTAGGATTATTTTTATCATGAAGTAAACTTCTATGTTACGTTGACCACTGTGATCTTGCTGTGAACACTGTCTGCTTTGTCTGTGTTCTATATTTCTTTTTGTATGTGAATGCAAATTATTTGAAATAGAGAATTCTTCATTCTGTGCTTCTCTGTAAAATAAGGTACTAGTCCTCCTTGACTAATACACTTTATTTTTTTTATGTATCATGTGTAGTTTAAAACTCAAAATACTTGATGTCCAGGACGAGAGAGGTCATGTAAGTAGAAGCTGTCCTCATTTGGGAGCCTCCATAGATTTATTGGAGCAGCTGTGTTGCAGAGTGTGGGTTCAGCACTTAATAGGAGGGGGGCTGGTGTAATGCAACTTGATGCATGACACGTTTAGGATGCGGTTTGACGCTG
Source organism: Crypturellus undulatus (assembly GCA_013389825.1). NCBI lineage: Eukaryota > Metazoa > Chordata > Aves > Tinamiformes > Tinamidae > Crypturellus > Crypturellus undulatus. The sequence goes on from VWPW01016165.1 coordinate 509,972, forward strand.
CGAGCTGAGGCAAGTGTTTTCAGCATTCTTTTGGGAGCTGAGTTTTGGATTTTCCTTTGTTCATCTGGTTACATGGGTTTTATATGTAAATACTCCTTCTGCAGGGAAATTAATTTTTTGTCTTTTGGGTATTAAAGCTGTTTTTCCAGTGAATACATGTGTAGCGCTAGCTGAGTACAAATGTTAAGACGCTACCTGTGGAGCAACAGAGACTTCTTTTAGGCTCTTCGCTGCATTTTCCTATGCAAATTCTGCCTCTGTTGCTGCCAAATTTAATGATGGGAAATGCAGTCAATTCACCTGAATGATGCTGTATCCTTTCCATGATATGATGTGGGGATATTATTCCATGCAATTTGAAAGCGCCTTTTGCACATACACCGCAGGTTTGTCTTCTTGGAAAGTTGCTTGGAAGCCTAAAGCACCTCTAGTAACTAATCCTCCCTTGAAAGGGCAGAAGTAGCCGATGTGGCAATGATAGGGGCTTCTGGCTGTTGGCTAGCAAACCCCTGCCCTAGAGAGAGAGATCTCTTGAGCTGGGCAGGCTGAGGCCGAGGGAGGGCCTGGCTGTCCGTGCTGCAGAGAGCTTACCAGCGATACCCAGATACCAGCGATACAAGTGTCTCTGGCTCTCAGTTTTTCCCAACACCTTTTGTTTGCCCTTTGGTCTTCCCACTCAGCTGATGCTTTTTGTGATCGTGGGGCAGATCTTCAGATCTTTCCTGAGATAGCAGCTAATTTAGGCGAGATCTTTTTATCTGCATCTTTCTTTTCTCTGTGAGTATGACTTGGCAGTTAATGTGCTCTGATCTGATTGCTATCTTATATTTCAGGCTCAGACCATTATAAATATTCTCGGCAACAATCTTCAGTCTGATTTTTGTCTGTCCTGTATAATTTGGTATCAGCTTCAAATAAGCTATTTGCATCCTTTATCAGATAGCTTATGAATATGCTGAGTACAATAGGTTCTTACATTTTGCATCGTTTGATGCCCATTAGTAACACATATAGACTCTGCTTTGTCTCATGGCAGTGTGGTTTCTGTAAGAGATCTAAATGAAGGACCCTGTAAAAATGTGATTTTTGGCTTTCTGGAGATAAGCCTGTGGATCTGATTAGTATGATTTGATTACATACAGCAGAGATGTAGGGGAAAGATGAGACTTTCCCCTACAGGAACAGTCCCTTCGCAGTTTATCATATATATTTATCACATATATATATTCACACATCTATCAACTGCATTCTTTATTAAAGCATCTGATCATCCACCCCATATAGAAGCCAACTTGCAGTTCTGTAGTTCTTAGAACACCTGTGGAGCATTTCCTAGCATCCAGGAACACCATTTGTCATCTCCCTTCCTCTGATCTGCTTAAGTGAGAGATCTAGATGGCATATGTCATAGTGCCTTTTTTTTTTCTCCCTTTTCACCTTAGAATTATTCAGTAAATGCCAATTTGACCTAGAGATTTTGTTACAGTCAACTTATATCACCTCATTAAAATAAATCTTTTGTACTTTGCATTGTGCTTTGGGACAGTTGGTCAGGTTCTTCTGCCTGTTGAGAAGAGCTCAGGCATTTTTATGGACAAATTAGTTTCTCCAGTGTGTAAAGCTTGGTAGCTCTTTTGCTCCAGTTTAATCTTTAAGTGCTCTCTTCTCATCTTGGTTTATCACTTCTTCAAATTCAGAAAGATTCTTGTTTGATTATTTGGGAAAAATTTACATTAGATGTTGTGCCACATTTTAGAGGACATTGTCCTGACAGGCCTAACCAAAGCCTTACATTTTTCTTTTCCTTACTTGGACCAAAGTTCACTTGTTTGGAAGATTTCTTTTCTTATGGGTTTTAATTATTGAATTTTATGTCTTTAAGAATTATCACTGAACTACAGCTAGGCTGCTGTAGTATACATCAGCTCCTTTTCTGTGGCTTACTACTAGCTGCAATGGAAAATTTCCTACTTTCTGATAGATGGCAGCATTTTACTGTTTGGGAAAGCATTTTCCTCTTCTCATAGAAGTAGTACATAAAAGCAAAAGAGAAGAGGGGTGAGGCGTGTGTGGGCTTTCCTTTGAACCTGGGGTGAGGATTGCAAGGAAATGGTACCAGACCCAATGATGTGCCTTTCTCTTCTCTGAAGTATCAGCGCTGCGTATTATGAGTGCCTCGAATAATATGAAGCTCTGCTCTTCCGTGTTCTGGTTTTGTGGTGGTTTTTGGAAGAGACTGAATATTGGGAAAACCAGCCTGTTGCAGAATTCTGAATGTTACATATTTAAATACAGATGAAGTTCAGTTCAGAGTAGGCTCAAAATGAAGGCTAGGTTCTAAATTTGAACATAATGTCTGAGATTTTTTTTCTTCTAGCAAGAAATCCATCATTAGTACTGCCTGGCTTAATTAGTAGAAGAGATTATCTTGACTGTTGAAAGCAGATGGTGTTTCCAGTGTTTCTTCCCATTTTTTTTGGCTTTTTTTTTTTTTTCCCCCTTTTCGTAAATCTTTTACGAGAATTCAGTCAGTGTCCAGTCCAATTTTTCCCTTTTTTATGCTTTGGTATAAGCTAAAAAGCAGCCCAGCCCCACTAGTGTGGGAGTAGGATTTGGAGGAAAACTTAATGTGACACAAATTAGGGTGGCTTGGGAAAAGCAGACATTTCAAGTGTGGGAGAGAGCTGCACCACTGCTTAACTTATTCTGCCTTCCTGTAAAGTAAGTGCACTTGGGGTCTAGTGAGCATTGCAGGGAAGGGGGAGTAATGGCAAACGTTTATTGCTCTTAAAATGCTTGAGTACTGCGGGAGGGAGCCAAAATAGCTGCTTGCGTTACGTAAGTGCTGGTTTTTATCTCCAAATAAATTTAAAAAAAAGACAAAAAAATACGGTTAAAATATCTGCTTATTACTCTCTTCTTGTTAACAAAAACCAAGAATACCTGTACATTGTCAGCACGTGTATGGGAAAACAAATGTCGGGTTGGCTTCTCAGATTGCCGGTTTGGTTAGGAGCGATCTGGCCTTTTACAAGTTGTGATCTTGTTTTATTGGTAAGTCCATTCAGCCTGCTTGCTTCTTGCTAGCAAGTCAGTGCTCTATCACTAGCTAGATCCGATATGAAACTTGGAGGAGATGCACAGGTTGTTTGGGATTGCATTTTGGTGATGCCAGTGTGCCTGGGGCTTGTCATCCTTTTTGGACGTCCTTGGATCACATCTCAGCAACGCATCGTGCCCACGGTATGTCCCCGTGTATCCCATCTCTTGAAAACTGCCAAAGAGCAAGAATGCGCAGAAGCCGCTGTCACCTGACAGGCCTGTGTAGTTTGTTACATCTTTGCTGTCAGAGCAAGACGCTTGGACGTGGCTCTTAAGCTCTGGTAAGGAGGGAAGGCAGGACCCTTCTGTCCAGCAGAAAGCCCCAGCAGTGNCTGCTGTCAGAGCTTGGACGTGGCTCTTAAGCTCTCTGCTAAGGAGGGAAGGCAGGACCGTTCTGTCCAGCAGAAAGCCCCAGCAGTGGGTGAACTCTTGTGATGCAGAACTTGGGAATAAGAGATTTGTAAGTAACTAACGAGGAGTAGAAACTTCTAAATGTTCTGGTTTATGGCCAGTGATGGAACTTGGCTTAAGCAGCAGAAGCAGCAATGTTTTTTAAATAAGCCTCTTAAATGACATGTGGAATGCATTCCTAGCTTTTAATTCCTTTTCAGAGACGCTGTTGCTGAATTAACTGATATTAGTATTAGTCTCCTATAAATGCGGCATGCACGATTAGACACTGCTGCTAGCTTGTTAAATTAAACAAGTATCTTGTTGCCAAAAAGTGCCTTATTCCACCCCCCACCCCGTGTTATTGAGCTTTTCAGAAACCTGCTTTTATTTGTTACAGCAGTGTTTGATTATTTATAGTATCGCATCCATCTGCTGTGATTTGAGAAACCCAGAGATAAGGGTTAAGACTAAATGCTAAAGTGACTGACTTTTCCTGGTAATAATGTTTAATTTTCTAATTTGGAAACGTGTTCTCAAACTTTAATGGATTCCTATTAATATCATACATTATTTTATCAAATGTGTGCAATTTCATTGGTATCTGCAGATACATTTGTAACTTTACGCCCATGAAGGATGTGTGCTGCAGTATTATATATCATGTAACATACATTTTTCATGTCACCATTTTACTTCTATAAAAAGTTAGGTGTAGAGAAGCTGTATTAATATCAAATGAAGGGGCAGGGCAGAGGACACAGCTGCAGTGGTAGCCAAAGCTTTGTGGGTTTTCCCCAAACTCTCTTGAGGAATCAGTAGTTCACTGAATGGTAAAAGCATTAGCCTTTGTAGAAGAGCTTTATAGTGCCTGGGCTGCAAATGTTAAGTCGTGTTGCTGTCCTAATGGCACTTTCTTACACCTAGCAAGTTCTTCGGGCCATAAATCTGCCATAAATCTCCACCCCAGCCTTGTGTAAAGGGCCCATAAATAGCTAAGCACTAGCTCCCTGGCAATCTTGCTGCTCTTGCCATCCAGTATTATCATCTTAATATATGCAGATTATTTTATGTTTACAGGTTTTAATCTTATCAGAACCTAAGTATTTGGACAGGATTTAGCCTTAAAAGTTATATTTGAGGGTTAATACTTATTTTTGCATCAGGGCAGTTGAAAATGTTGAAGGAAGTGGACATGTTGCAGACAAATGTGTCAGCATTAGTGTTTACTTTTGAGGATCTCTGACTGAGGCCTAAAAGAGCAGAAAGGCTAAGCCTTGTCTTTAAAATAAATATCTAGGTTTTAAACTTCCTATCCTGAGAGAGTAAATGGGCTAATGATAAACAATAACTTCCTCCTTGGGACCCAGCTGGGAGTTGAAATGCCCATCAGTCAACTCACACCAGGTGCTTTTCAAGCTGGTAAGTGCCCCAAATTGTTTGTCAAAACAGATTAAAAGAAAAAAAAAATGTATGCTCCAAAGTAGTGCTGAACAGTGAAAAGAAGGTGGGAAGAAGGCATCCATAGCTAAGAAGAACAACTGTGGCTTCCTGTTCTTTAGTACGTAATGTTTGAAATGTGAAGTGATGATAATAACTTATGAATGATGATGAAATAATGGTGCTAAAAGATCTGTACTAAAATATCAGTTTGCATGTAATTCAGATATTTGTGTTTCTACTAAGTTTTTGCAGTGTCTTTTCTGGATGACTCATTTAGATTCGTTGGCAGCGCTAGATTATTGCCTTGGGAAATTTTGTTGATTTTTACCTCCTATTTTAAAACTATAAAAAATAGCAATTTTAAAGTGTGGGAAAAATATTAGCATTTAGAGTGAACTGTTTTTTAAAAAATCCATTTAGAGAACTTTTTAATTCGTGACTGAATTACGTTTTTTCATATTACTCCTGTAACTTTGATTAATTCAGTGCAAGTCTGTAAGAACTTGGGAAAGTATCTTAGCTAGGCTAATTTAGCAGTGCCTCCCGCAGCCCCCCAGCGTGAGCACCACCGCTGTCATAGGTAGCGACCAGGGTTGTTACAAACATCAGGGTGGGCACATTCACTGAAGTGGCTCGTTGAAAGCTGTTTTTTTTTATTTGTCTGTGTTATTTTGTCTATGAAGTTTCCAGTTTTAAACAAGCAGCTGCTGTGAAAGCCGAGTTCCAGGTACATGTGCTCAGGAGCAGTTTCCCGTAGGTGAGAAGACTGCAAGGCTGGAGATGCTCAAATGTCGTCGTGTTCGGGGTTGATTCCCCGCTGCTGGTACCTGGCGGGTAGAAGGCATGCCAGGAGTCAGCACGGCTCATGCGCCTTTCTGTGACCAGATATTCCTAGGTCTTGCTTTTAACTGGGGTCTTAATGCTTCTGTGCTCTTTCAGTGCAGCTGGCATGTCTGTGCAATTGAGAGTGCAATAATGTTCTAATATAATAATTTCTAATATAAAATCTGAGCACTGTAGGCATAACAAATTAGGGCTTGCCGTCACTAGACTATAAATATTAATTGTAATTAATATTGATTCGTAATTACCACAGAAATATTAAATTTGTACTTAGAGCTTAAATAAGGTCATTGTCCCAAGGCTTTTCAAACATAATGTACAGTTGGGCTGTAGTGCAGCATAGGATTTTTTATGAAAATGTATGGTACTGCATATAATATCTTTCTAATAGGCAGGGATCTGTGTGTGCCGGGGATTGACTAGTGAAGATCCTGCTTTTTGACATTTTTGGCTTGCATTAATTCAATCTTTTATATGTATTTCTCTTGTTTTCTTTGAAATCTTGAGTTAGAAGTGACCAAAAGCTGCAAAATCTGGTAAAGCCTCACACTCTTTTTTTAAAAAAAGACACAAATATTTTTATCCTTGAAAGTAAAGCATGATGCAGACTGGAATTACCACAGAACTGTACCACGACTTGGTCTCTTACTCTGTGGAACAGAAAGCAGGATCTGGGATCGGCTTGGTATTCCAGACCTCCTTTGGAAAGGCCACGTGCTGCTGTGAGCACCCCACGTGTTACCGCTGGAATTCAGGCAGCGAGTCCCACAGGGAAGCTGCTGCTGGGCAGACGCAGGGTGCTGTCCCCAGCTCTGTAACCCTTGGGTAGCTTCTGCAGGAGTTGCATCCTGGAGCATTAAGGCTAGAATGTGGCTGTAATTTTACTGTCTTCATATCCTGTGAAAGGCCTGCTTGGCTCTGTCTGTTCCGATGAGCCTGTGAGCGGAGATTCCTGTGGTGATCCATGCAGGAAGATGTAGCAATTACCCTGCTGTCTGTCAGAGGCCACTGGAAGCTGCTTCCAGGGAAGCCAGTGTCTGCCTGGCTGCTCTGCAGCGGCAGGCACCAGCTGCCCTGCCTATCACCTAGTCTCCTCTTCCCTTTCTGGACTCATTGAGTATGAGGGAAATAATTTTCTGTGCTGTTTTCTTTTTAAGTCACTTGTAGGGAGTCCATCTCCAGTGTTTCCCTTCCCCTTATGGAATATCCTATAAGCGTGTATAACCTTCATGACAGTATGAGTACATGTCATTTTTGAAGAGCAGTGTTTTAAGAAGACAGAAGTTACTTTGTAAGGTATTCTCAAAGTTTGAATTACCTCTAACCTGACTGTAGGATGTGGAACTGAAAAAATCTTCACGAGTCGCCTGAGTCTAATTATGGATTTTGTTTCAGTTTGATTTTTGGGATCCTGCTTGTTTGGCAGCTCATGTTCTGTAGCTGTGTTTGAATGGTATCCCCTTTACAACTTGTGTGTGTGTGTGTTTATCTATATATATATCTATGTGTATATATATATATATTTTGAAGAACTGGAAATACTGAAGCAATAATCAAACTTTCTCCCTGGGCTGTTGGCCTGAAAACAAAGTCGATTTTAAAAGCACTTAATGTATTGCTCCCTCTAGTTTTTATTGAAGCATACAGCCTTGTTTGTGTTGAGGAATATAAATCTCATTAGATGGACTTTAACAAAAGGAAGAGCTGTAGTGTGAATGTTTTATCTGNTTTGGGATCTTGCTTGTTTGGCGGCTCTGTAGCTGTGTTTGAATGGTATCTCCTTTAGAACTTGTGTGTGTGTGTTTATATATATATTTTTTTGAAGGACTGGAAATACTGAAGCAATAATCAAACTTTCTCCCTGGGCTGTTGGCCTGAAAACAAAGTCGATTTTAAAAGCACTTAATGTATTGCTGCCTCTAGTTTTTATTGAAGCACACAGCCTTGTTTGTGTTGAGGAATATAAATCTCATTAGATGGACTTTAACAAAAGGAAGAGCTGTAGTGTGAATGTTTTATCTGTGCCGGTTTCGCTGCTGTTTTGGTTAGATTCACTTTGGGCAGGTTTCAGTGCTCGGTGTCTGACAACAGGAGTTCCTGGTGAGTTCCCGGTTCCCGGGAGTTGGTTGTCCGAGGATATTTTTCTAAGCACTTAAATGCGGAACTGCCTAACAAGGATTCCCCATGGAGCTTCTCACTGGAAACTATTACTACCCAGCAGTGTTGTTTGGGGAAGTTGGTCTGTAGATTAGCTACTGATCACTGTGATTTTAATTATCCCAATTTCTGAATTAATCATCTTTCAGCGTCTGTGACTTGAGGATTACTTGTCTGGCCCATCTGGGTTCTGATTTTCAAGAAAACAGGGAGCAGATCAGGAATTCTGGCTTCTAAGCAAAGGTGTATTTGGAAAGAAGATACTCTTATTTGGCAGGGTACTGTAACTTAGGGTAAAAATCATCCCCTCACAAAAAGTTGGAGCGTTCCCTATCCTGTTGAAAGGGGTTTTGAAGAAGCCAATGGAATAGCAAAACCTACCTTAGTGACTCTGAAGAAAAACTAGGTATGAAATTGCTCCTAATGCCAATTCTACTGAACTGTTTTGTAGCTGCCAGAAAGCAACCAAATATGAGAGAGAAATGGTCTCTGCTAATCTGACTCATTCTGTCTTCAAGGTTTCTGACAAAGTCTTGTTTTTCCCTTCTTTTCTCTTCTTCCCCTTAAGAAAGGGTATATAAGGTGAGACCAAAGGCCTCAAACTTTGTTCCTGTGCTCAATGTCGGCAGCTCCGCATCAGGTAAATAAGTCAACCAGCTATTCAGAAACCATCTTTTTCTGGATTAGTTGTAAGTTGTATAAATGTTTATATTTGATTATAAATATGAAGTAACATCTCTGCAAAATGATTTTTTTTACTTTAGAATTACTTCCATGAAAAAGATAAACTTAATGGATACATGCATAATATTTTTTTTCAAATAATTTTAAGGGCCTTACAAACAGCTTCAGCTAGCTAGTCAGAAAGTTGGGTTGCAGGGAAAATTTAGGTCTTTTCCAAAAAGTGTCTCAGCAGTTTTAACTTCAGCTTTATTAGTTAATAAAAAGGACTCATGCTGTGTTGTGCTTATTAAATAAGGATTTGCAGAAAGACTGTTGGACTTTTCAGCACAAGAGCACTGCTGAGCTTTAGTGGTTCTTACATGGAAACTTGTGTTTGACTGCTTCACGTCACCTGTGTCTTCTAATGCATCTAAAGCTGAAAGGTGATTAAAGTACTTTGATGCAAAATAAAATGAAGGATGCATTTCCAGCCAACGGAGTCTGCAGTAACATTGGCCAAAACAACACCTCTCTTGGCATTATACCATTTCTGCAGTATGGAAAACATGCAGAAAATGTAATTGCTGTGAGCAGCAAGCATAGTGTTCGGGTTGTGCTATGAAGAGAAGTGGACTTTTATTTGTATATGGAAACACTGTTTTTTTTAATGGCTGTTCTAAAAATAAGTGTAAAATAAAGGATGTGGCACTAGTAAGGTGGACTGTAGAGATTATCAAGGATTTGCCTTAAAAGTAGAGCTCCTGCCAGACTCTTCTCCTGCCCATCTTGGGCTTCTTTAACTAATGGCTATTTTCAAAACGAAAGCAAATTTTCTGAGAGACTAATGGAGGGGAAGCTCCGTCTGTTTGTAGGCTGTTTGTCACTGTGGGTAGCCAGAGCCTTTTGTCAGATTCGGCAAATTCATAGCTTTGAGAAAGAAGGTTCAGGCTTGAGCTTAATTTTGGAGACCCACTAATATAAATGTATATTAACTTGGAAAACAGCTTTAAGAATCTGAGCAGCGCTGGCATTTTTATATGTTCTGGCCCATTGTCTGGTATAATTTTCCAGATGAATAATCTCCAGTGATATATCAAAGACCAGCACACAGGCTGCTTTCTTTTAAGTTTTGGATTGAAAATGTAAGCATGTTTGGTTTCTTTTTTTTTCCTTGACACTTGTCCAAGAGCGTGAGCACAAAATATTTTATCTCTAACATTTAGTGTACTTACGTTTAGAAAGGAAACAACAAGATAAACATACATGGTAATTTAGGAACCCACAGCACACCCCATTTTACCCCATGCCCAACTGACCAGTCTGATTGTGGGCGCATAAAGAGCTTGGGATAGTAAAAGTCAGGCCTATCCAGGGACAGGGAATAGCTTCATAAGGAATAAAATACAGGTCTCTTCTGATGCAGCAAATATGTTTTGTGGATTTTTTTTTTTTCCCCGTCATGTCATGTAACTGCCAAAAAAATCTCCCATGTGAAGCCTTCAAGTGCAGAGACGAGCTGAGCAGGACATCCTTTGGAGAAGGTTCTTGGCTCGGGTATTTTATTATTCTCTCGTCAGATTGTACAAGCTCCCTAAGGTAGTTCCAGCCTAGTGTGTTGTGATTTTTAAGTTTTGCTGTAGGTGTGTTGAGAATGCTAAGCCTGTGGTGGCTTAGAGACTTGTTGCTTCCCTGAATTTCTGGAGTTAACAGTTCTGATAAATTGTGAAAATCTACATAGTTGAAAGAACAACAACAACAAACACCACAGAGACAACATTTTTCTGTACTATTTTTGTGTCCTAATCCTGATTTTGGTGTTTGTTTTTTCCTGATATCGTTAGCCAAATGAAATGAATATAAATAGGTACTCCTTTTTTCAAATATTTTTCTTCCTGGCTGTTTGAAGTTACTTGAGTAATATTCAACAGCTATTTAATATGCTTACAGTGTGGAAAGGAAGATATACCCGTTGGTATAGCACTTAAATATTAGGTGATTGGCACCCTATAAATATGTAGCACAGACAAAGCTATGAATAGGTGCAAAGACGTAATGGTACTATGGAAATAAGAGAAAATGACTCATCTCTGAACTTCGCATATACAGAGTTCTGACCATGATAAATGTTTATTTCTTCTTGTGGTTCTCTAGAGCCAGGTATACACCCTTTCTTGGCTTTGCTTGGAAAATGTTCTTTCCACTTGAATAGGCTATCCGTCATAAAATAATCAGCTGAGGGTTAAGATAAGAGAAAATAATGGAGAAAAAGGATTTGGAATTGGTACACATTTCTTCAAAACATGCGTGGAGAAGGAAGAAGATTTACATTTCTGTGATCTAGCGTTTTAGAGAGGTGGTTTGAGTTATTGCTTGTACTAGGGCAAATTCAAGGAAGCTGCTTGTGTGATCATGCCAAAACTGAGAAGAGAGCGCTAAAAGAGACACGTATAAAATGTATGATTGTAGGATCATTTCTAGGCTGCCAGAAGCAAATTTAGATTCTGTTGTGGAACTCAGCTGTATATAATTTACTGAAGAATTTATCATGTTTAGTAAAAACATGAGTTGCATAAGTCAAAGCTCTAATAAAATCCATTATAAGCCTAGTTATAAGCTTAAAACTGAATCATATTTCATTCTAAAATAGGGGGGAGTTTGCTGAGACTTAAAATTCAGCTAAACATAATACAGAGCACTGATCTTATTAAAATGAGCTGCTCTGCTGTCAGAACGGATGATCAAAATGTTTGCGTGTGAACTGTTGCTAAGGAGCTTTTAGAAAGAAGCCAAGATGTTTTAAGTATTCACCGCCTAATTTCTTGATTTAAAAAATAAAAATAAAAAAAAAAGAACATCTTGGGCTGTAATGTTTTCCATCGTGTTTTCTAATTCTGTGCTGCAGAATGAATCTAATTCTCATAATGTCTTTCTAGGGCTCATTGAACTTAGAATCTTTACATCAGCATATGGAAGCCTGGCAGAGTATTGGTGTGCTGTGTGGTAGCAGGATTTTGTTGGAATATCAGTATAGCAACTTTTGAGAAATGCTTCATCTTCCAGTTCTGTTTTTTTTTTTGTTGTTGTTTTAATCTTATACCAGCTTTATCAGTGAAGGCTAACATGCAATTCAGAATACTTATCTTCTGAAATTTTTTTATGCAAGGTTTATTTTCCTAATTATGTATTTGTCATTTTTCTTTGAAGAGGTCTTTAGTAATTTGCAAGTTGAAAAATTTCTCCTCGCTTACTAAAAAATACTTTAATCGCACTTGTGGATTTTGAAACTATTTTAGAGGAACATTTTCAAATTCAGTGAGAGGCTTTTCTTTCACAAATAGCATTTTGCCTTAGTTAATGAACCCAAAATATTTTACCTTCGTGTTTTCCATAGCGTTTTTCAATTTTATCAGTGTTCTTGCATAGTTACATTTTGTAGGTCATTAAGAGAGTAAAGAGAGAGATTCATCAAAAGGAGGGAATTTTCTTTCTCAAAAAATCTTATGACCTGAAACTTCCCAAACTCCTCTAATAACTTGCCTAGATGTTGCCAGCTTTCAAAAACTGCAGGGAGTTTTTTTTTTTTCTTGAAAAACTGGGAGATAATATCTACAAAAACTAAGCTTCACAAAAGACCATTTGAAATAGGAAGCTGTTCTGTAGCTTTAAGGAAATTCATAATTTGTGCTAAGCATGATGAGATTTGGGGGAACAAAGAGTGTAACTGAATTGAAAGAATAGTGTTTTTTCATTTTTTAATGGATTTTTATTTGGCTTCTACTCTTTTACTTCTCTGACTGGCAATTACAAACTAGTGATTAGCTACATTTAGATTTGTAGAATCGATCTTCCTCCAGTAGCAATTATAGAAAAATTAGAAATTAAAAAGAGTAAAGAGTGGAGTTGATTATGGGTCCTGTAGGGATGAAAACTTTTCTTACTCAGAAGAAAATGTGTTGGCTTTTCTCATTTGGAGCAACTGAGAAAGCTCCGAGCGCAACAGCAGCTAGGTTGAATGATGGAAGGTTAGGGGAGGAGGGTGAGGTAAGTCTAGATGAACATATGAAATATAATAGTCATTTCCTCTGTCCTCGAAGAGATGAATGACCGCTGATCTCATTAGGTGGCAGGGAAATACTGAAACTCGGGTTGGGGAGCAGATTTTTCTTAGCCTGGGGGTAGGCTCTAGGATGTTGTCACCTGGTTAGACCTCCTAACAAGTTGTTCTGTTTTGTTTTAATGTGTATTGGTATAAGAAAGCTAAATACTAAGGTGGTATGCAAAGAAAAGGAAATGAAGGCACTTAGGGTTACATGATTATAATTAATGTTTTTTACAGTGATGCGGTATTACCTCAGTGACATCTGAAATGGGACGCTTCAGTTGGCCTGTGCAGATGGAGTTTGTTCCTGGCGTGGCTCCATTGCGCATCCTCCTTCTTGGGTTTGTGCCTGGAAGGAATTTATGAAGTGGAAGTACGAGCTATCATTTTGTCTGCCTTTACAGACAGAGGGCAAGGATGAATGTTAAACTAATTACCTTCGTAAATATTTTATGTTTTCCTGCCAGGAGGATTTTGCAACACGTGGCACTGTAGCATGCAATAAATTGCAGACAGCTGTGACAAAAGGTGCAGATTCTCGTACCCAATACTGCCACTTTTTGAGACAGGTAGCAAAGGCTCATTTTTCAAGTTGCAGATGCCAGTGAAACTCAAGCTTAATACCTTGCTTGTCTCTCTACCATTGCACCAATCTCTCTCTGCTGGACCAAAGACCGAGGATTTGGTCCACGCCTCTCGAGTGGCAGCGCTGATTCCAAAATCATTTAAATCCTCCTGGGTCCAGCTGTGGCAGCGCTCAGGAGCTGGGCTGCATCGCCTTTCTACAGCCTTGCAGCCTGCCTGGCTCTGCTTCAAGCTTGAATGATAAGCAGGAAAGCACTTAAAAGAAAAAGTGCTTGCTGCCTGGGGCAGAGCTTTTGTCTGCCCAGGAGAGGGGAAGGATGTTGTGGAGCGTAAGGAATAAATGCAATGGCTGTTAAACTGTCTTTGGCTTTATGAGGCTTTGTTTTGGTTTTAAAAGATGCATATACAATAAATATGGAAATAAGCCTGTGAGGCAGAAAAAACAAAACGTTGAAGACCTCTCCACTACGTGTATCTGTCTCTGGGGGAATTAAAAGATGCTAATCTCTGTAGGGGAGGGCTTAAATACCTGTTTTCTTTGACATACAATTCGTGCATATGAATAAAAAACAGCTTTTGATATCAAAACAAGGAGTTTCAGTGGGAAAGGAAATTGTTTGATTATGTATAAAGAGATGTAAAGTGGAAGCAAAGTTCTTCTGAACACAGCGCAAGCTGCTTGTTGAGCAAGCTCTGGTCTCCCTTCATTTGCGATGGCTTCCCCCTACCCACTTCTCCCCCCCACCAAAAAAAAAAAGGAAAAAGCTGAGCTGAAATCACCAGAATAGGATAAATTTTGGAGTGGCTTGGAGAGCATTTACACAGCTTTGTTGTCTTTATCCAGTTTCTGAATTGTGCTGCTTAGGGTTCAAATCATACAGTGACCTGCAAGGGTTTTGAGCCTATTACAGTGGTGTCAGGTGGCCACACTGGAGCACATGACGGTCGTATTCAAGCCTTAGGATGCCTTGCAGGAGAGCAGTGCAAATGACCGTACGTGCATCAATCCCACTTTAATGAAAGGAAAGAGCACAGTCAATAGCCGGGTTTCACATGTCCCAATTAATGGCTTTGCCTTAAAGCCCCGAAATGGTTGGGAATGAGGCCACATCGTGCCGGCAGGAAGCATGAGGCCGCGCTGAGCGCGAGTGCGCAGCGAGGGGCCGCGCTGGCCCCGCGGCGCTCGCGGGCGGGCGCAGCCGGTGCCCGTCCCCACTCCCGCGAGCGCCAGCGGAGGAGCCGCGCGCAATAGTGCGTCCCTAGCGCCCGTCTCTGCCTCCCGTCTCCAGCATTCAGGCTTCTCTGCAAGTCACGGAGCATCTTGGAAACGTCCCTGCTGCGGCTCGCTTCACGCTTCGCTTTGGTACAGTAATTCTCGTGTGCATGCGGGAGATACTTCCCTTGCTGAGACAGGGGTGCTTTTCTTTAACAGGAATATGCTAGGCTGTTTAGCGCAAAAGCCTGTAAGAATGGGCATGTATAGGTGTTGTTATTCTGATCAGAAGGTGATTAACTGTTCTGTATACAGCCACTGTCATGTAAAAATACAGTGATTTCTGTCTCTGTGTTCTAAGTTGTTTTAAACTAGATTCTGTTTTGTGTATTTTAAAGGGAGCTGCTTTTGCAAAGGAGATTTTTATATAAGACAATGCTGAAAGATATTTACTGGACTTGGTCTCAATGCAAATTGCTAGTAGAAAGCCTAAGTTAATTACAATAATCGGTTCAATATTGGTGATAGAAGTGCATGTATTAAGCAACTAAGAAATCAAAAATGACATCTCCTAGGTGCTGTGTTATGACAAATTTTTCTGCAGAGCCGCCGGTAGCATGTAATAGGAATTTCTGAACAATTTTCTAGCACTGATACTAGCTAATATGTGAACATGATACAACCCAACATTTAATTAAGTTTTAAGTAACTGCGTGAAGGCAGTGTTGAAAGTATTCAAAGTATTATCAATTTTTTTTTTAAAGCTTACATTCCCCCAATGATATCTGCAGAATATGACTCAAATTCTTCAAAGTGTATGCATTCAACCTGTAGAAAAAGTCTGTCTGCAATTTGAAAATATTTGGGAGACTGCTCCTCCCTCCTGCCTTTCCCAAAATGCTGGTTCCCAATCACCCTTTCTTCTCGTGAATAAAGATGATGCCAGATCAACCTGGTATTGGGGTTTTTGTGTGGTTTGAGGGTTCAGCTGTGACATGGATATATATGTATATGTTTTTGTCAGGCTCTTGATCCTGTTGTGGCACTATATATGTAAAGTCTTGTGTTCTGCATAAGACTAAAAGTGCAGTGGGAAGAACTGCCTATCATTAAACTGCTTGGGCCTAAGGAAAGATCCTTGCTAAACATAACCCCATTATGGTTTGGCAGACTTGGTCCATAGTCAGAGAGAGCTCACTAAAACCCCAGGCTCTGTCTTTGAAGTCCTCCTGATGTTCCCTGTTGCAAGAGGCGCACGGCTGAGACAAGCGGCTGCCAGTCCTGGGCTGGTAAAAAGCAGCTTTCAGGCTTCTGGTGCTGGCTCCCGGACAAAATCATCACAGATGGTAGAAAGCTTGAGTATAAGAAACTTAACTGAGGTTCTGGTGTGCAGAGGGTTCTCAGACCACATCAGGAAACTTGTGCTTTGACAGCCAAAGTGAGACCGAAAAGTTATCTGACAAACGATAAAAGCAAAAGACGACGGGGGTAACCTGTGTGGTGCAACAGGTATTGCTGGGCTGATTCCTTAACTCCAAAGCACTTAATGTATTTTTAACGATAGGTTTTTGATTTCTTAAATGTGTAGTTTTGTAAGAGTGGCACCTGAAGGTGCTGCCCTCTCTGATTCTTAGAGATGTGGAAAACATGAAGTCCAGCAGATTTGCTGTAGGGGAGTTTCCAGCTGAACAGCAAAGGCATCTTATAGGAAGGGGCCAAGCAGAGGAGACGGGCTCAGATCCATGGCTGAAGAGCAAGCACGAGGAATGGCCGTGGGAGGAGAGGCGTGGGAGAAGGGAAGGGTCACACAGGCAGTGAGAGGGAGCAGTGCTCAGCCAGCCTGGCCACTGAGAGCGTGCTGCAGCCGACCCTTCCTCACCAAGACTGCCCGAGCCCCACTCATGTTTGATCACTTCGAAATAACGTGTGTGAAATGTCCTGTTCTATAGAGAGAAGGAAAAGGTGTCAGTCTCGCAGAAAGCATAAATTTAAAACATTAAACGTAGTATAATAATAATATTTATCTTTTCCTTCCTTGCAGTAAGGGCTGATTTTAGTTAATTTTCCAAAAAGAGAAATTCCTGGGCCTGTTCAGCCTGGAGAAGGTTGAGAGGGGACCTGATCAGTGTCTACAAATACCTCAAGGGAGAGAGTGAGGAGGATGGGGCTGGCCTCTTTTCAGTGATGGCCACCGACAGCACTAGAGGAAACGACCACAAACTGAAGCATAAAAAGTTCCACAGGAACTTAAGGAAAAATTTCTTAACAGTGAGGGTGACAGAGCACTGGCACAGGCTGCCCAGAGAGGTTGTGGAGTCTCCTTCTCCGGATATCTTCAAAAACCACCTGGATGCCACCCTGTGCCATGTGCTCTAGGTGGCCCTGCATGTGCAGGGGGGTTGGACTAGATGATCTCTAGAGGTCCCTTCCAACCTCAACCATTCTGTGATTCTGTGATTTTAGTCATAAAGGTTACTGGAAGTTTTACAGGTAGTCCTTTTCTTATGTACCCCCATTTTCCTCACCATGTAAGTCCGGTTTTGGTCTTGTGTAGCATGCAGAAAAAAAATTGTCCTCTATTTATGAACTCAGCTAATGGCCACTGTGCTTTAAGAGGTCAATTGGATGCCTCGGAAAACCTGATAACTGTGTTCCATCTTTCGCTTGGCTATAATTGTATTCAGTGTTTTATTAAATTTCTTATCTGTCTATTGATGTGCATATATGTGTGTGCATAAATATACACATCACTATTATTGTATATTAGATGTCTATGATTATATTTAAGATGTGAGAGGAATAGGTCTCTAAAGCTCACTTTGAATGCACTTTATTTGCTCTGAATTGGAAAGTAAAATATCACATGGTAGATGGTTTTATTTGAAGAACACTACCATTAAGTTGTTTTGCTTGATGATCATTAATAGAATCTGTTGTAGATTGAAATATTGTAATTTATAGTGAAATATATATGCTCTTACATTCTTATGGCTCCACCTTGTAGACCTACCCTTAAGATTTATTAGAAGACTTAAACTTTTGGAAGCATCCTCATTGTGTCCATTTATGTGACAAGCAATTTAAAACCTGCAATTCACCTTGTTTAGGATTCGTTGAAGAGGATGAAAAAATTTGATTCAATTTTCCAAGTGAATAAAAGCTTTCTGACTTATATGGTATTTTTTTCATTAAGGAACGGTATGCTCATGGGAATGTTGAACTGTTGGAGTGGTTTTAGTCTTTTCGAGTGGTGTTAAGTTGCATAGCCACCAAATTTGTGAAAAGCATTTCATTTTCATGAACATCTAGCATATACGCCACTGCTGCAATGGTGTCTCTCTGCTGCTTAATAAAGATATTCTTAGAGAATTAAAAAAAAAAAAAAGAGGGGGAGGGAAGAGATGTGGAAGCTGGAGAAGTGAAGCCTTCCAGTGTGTATATCACTTAAATTGCCTCCCAGCTATTTTTTGAGCGATTAAAATATTCTGCACAGGGAAGGCTCAGTCTTTTTCCATTCAGGTTTAAATGAAAGGTTTTACTGTTGCTGACACTTGCGCACGCTCAGTTCGTGTGCCAGATGGAGAGCTGTGACAATTTTAGACTGAAGGTTATGTCTAAAAACCTTGTTGGCTTTCTGCAGCCAATTTTCTTGACCCATTTTAGATAGTGCGCTCCAATCTGATGCTTTCAGGGGAAGAACACCATTTGTCAATAACTCATTTTATGGAGTGGAGAATGGAGTAGAGCTGTGTACCACAAGCATAAACTAAATTTGCCTTTTTTTTTTTGCACAGCAGTACCCATTTAAACTAATTGTCTATAATGAGTGCATTGGGGTTGAGATTTTATGTAATTCTTTCTGTATGTACGTAGTATGAGATGCGAAACGGTTTTATTAAAATGAAAATATAAAACATTATAGGTTCTCTACAAGTTGCTTGTTCTTCTTATTTTTAGTAAATTGCCTTAACTTATTTTTTTAAAAAAAGCCTTCTCATCTCTTAACTTTGTACCAGTAGGGAGGTGACTAAATCCCAGCTGTACAAGCTGAAAATTCTCTCTACTTTCTTCAGTGAATTAAGATTTAGAATGGGTATTAGATAGTTCTGTAAATTCTGGCAGACTTCAGCTGAATGAAGATATATTGGGGAAAGTAGCAGTAAGCCCTTTCAAAATGATTTTGTATAAAATGAATATTGGAAATTTTACATTTTTCCCAAAGAAGATCAAGAGTAAAACATTCCCTTTTGTAGGTCAGAAGTTCATTGTGTAACAGACAAAGAAGGGGTTGGAGAAGGGGGAAGGTATGAGAATGTCTCTCAATTACGTGCAGATTTTTAGTGTTTTTTTTTTTTTTTTTTTTTCCCCACATGCTTTGGACATGTTGCAATGTGAGTGATACAGACATCTATCACCTTATGCAATGTCTTCAGCTAAATATAGATAGGAACTCCTCCCCGCCACAACCCCTATATATATTTTTAAGAGGATCTGGGATATTATTTTCTGCCTGGAAGAATATTAACATTTGAAATATCATTAGGAAATGCAGTCTAATATATACTTCAGTTCTGTGATAGGAAGGCAGTGGCTTAATATTTAACATTTAATGGCTTTGAGAAACTAGAACTGTGTTGTGGGATCTTGAAACTAATTTGAATTTAATGGAAGCGTGTATCATGCAGCAGTATGTCTGTTTTAAAGCTAATGGCAAGTTGGTGCTCTCCCAAAGCACTGCCATTGTGAAAAGGGAATGAAAAGTTAATTTTGGTGTATTTCAGCTCATATATATTCATGTATATTATATATTCATATATTTTTGTTAATCTGAAAGTCTTAAACCAAAAAGGGCTTCCTAGTAAAATGGAAGCAATGAATTCAGCTTCCGTATTAGAAGTTTCTGTGCACATCTGTTTGCCTGTAGTTATACTGAGAATGTTGCCTTTGTATTTTTTGTCTTTATAGATGACAGTAATGTGTGCACACTTTTTCCGCGGAACTGCCTAAGTATCATAGCATAGCCAGGCTAGTAGAGAATCCCCCATCTGCATGAAAATTGAAGTATGGGCAATTAAAGAAAGACTAGTTAATCAGTGAAAACATGGTATTTGGTAGCAAGATAATGCTCTTAATTGAATGACCCTCAAGCTTAACTTTTAATAGTGCAAAATTTGCTGTGGGATCTTGTTAGAAACATCTTCTTTCTAGGGCAAATTAAGTGCAACCTATAATTAGATTAAAAGAAGAGAAAGATGTATTGCACTGGATTTTAAATTGTACCAGTTCTTTCCTCGCAAGCTGAGGTGTGTGAAAATGATATTTAGCACATGATAAGGACTTTTGAGACAAAAATATTCTCCTGGGGCTTCAGAGAGGTGCGAAGGTTCTCAGAATTGTTACTTAAAAATTAAAAGGTCCAGAAGTTTACCAAATATGAAAAACTGTTTCTTTACTGGGTAATCTAAGGGAATTTTTCTGTTCGTTTTACATTTTTTCCCTCTTAGAGGAGTGAGCCTGAGGTGCCGGGGCTCTCATATCCTTAGTGACAAAGAAACTGCTCAATTTAAATGGTGGCACTTTCTGTAGTGGTAGGTGCCAAGCCACCTCTTCTCATCCCAAGCCACCTTTTCTCTTTTCTATGTAAGCAAAGTCAGATTCCTTTAGTACCTATCATTTCGAGACTGCCAAAGTAAGTGCTCTGGTGTCTTCTGTGAAAGTGTCTCCACGTGCAGCATGGTTAGATCCGCAGTGCCTCTCCTTGGGAGACAACTCGCATTATTTTTCTGGTAAAATCCATGTGTTGCTAAGGAGATCCCATGTGCCGCTGCCAGCCTGTATGGCAGCAGTTGCGTGAGGGCTGAGGGGAGGAGGACGAGGAGAAGGAGGCAGGTCTCGAAAAATAATCATGACTGATTAGGATATAATTTTAGTATCTGCCTATATCCTGAGTTGATCTTACTGAAACGTCTGTAAGATGGCCATTATTAGGAGTAGGAAAATGAGTAACTGAATGGCTTGCTTGGGCCCTTTGGAGGACTCCCGCTCGAGAGCTTTCCTGACTGTTTTTAAACCCAGTTCCTTTGCTTTTGCAAACTGGTGCTGATAGGTTTAGGCCAAATTTCATTTCCGGTTGCCTAATGATCAGGGTAAGTTGATACTACTCCCTCAACCTTCTGTTGAAGCATTAGTAGCTCACAATTTCCATTGCATTTAATTGCTTTAATGGTAGAGCTTATTTTATATCCTGGCATTACAAACTGGAAATGGAAACAGAGCATTTGCTTAGCCGAGGTCACCCAGGAAGTGTAACGAAGCAGCAAGTAGAGCCAAAGGGCATATCCCAAATGTAATTAGCTGGGATTTGTGACCCTGTCAATAAAATATCAAGTATTGAAAGATAGCCTTATGGTCGTGTGAGTGCCAAGCTCTACCAGGCCCAGGGGTAGGAAAAGCCAAATAGCTCAGGGAAATCCTGTGCTCACGGGACTTCAGCCTCCAGCATTGCATTGCATCTTCCAGAAACCTCAGGTCACTTGTAGTTAGTTCTGGGATCGCAGCGTGGTGCTGTCCTGTGCCGCTGGTGGTGACCACTCGAGGCCCTGAGCTCTGGATGAGGCTCCGGGAACACCTCATCGCTCGCTACAGCTACCTGACAGGAGGCTGCGGTGAGGCAGCAGTTGATCTCTTCTCCAGAGTAACCACAGATAGGACAAGAGGAAATGGCCTCAGGTTGCTCCAGGGGAGGTTCAGGTTAGGCACTAGGACGAATTTCTGCATGGCAGGAGTGGTGAAGCCTTGGAACAGGCTGCCCAGGGAAGTGGGGGAGTCACCGTCCCTGGCAGTGCTCAAGAAACGTGGAGATGAGGCGCTCAAGGACGTGGTTTAGCGGACAGGGTGGTGATGAGTTTGCGGCTGGATTCGATCTTAAAGGTTTTTTCCAACCATAATAATTCTGTAATTCATGAGCTTGCGATCCCAATTGCTCGTCCTCATCCATTTCTGTAGTACTTCACATTGGAAGTATATAACCAAATTGATATTTTGAGCCACTGGATAATGTTGTTAATTCATTAAAATGTCTCAGTGTTGAAATCACGTAAAAAGCCTTGGGTTTTATTTAGCCAGAGCTCTTAAGTACACTAATTGATGTGAGACTTCAACAAGATAATAGCTGTTTAATTTCTTCGCTTCTCTGTTACAATAACATAGTTATAGGGGGAAACAATGTCTCTTTTGACAGCTGTGTTGAAGTGATATTGGGATACTCTTGACTTACAATAATATTCATTGTATTAAGTAATAATCAGTGAAGCCTTGCAACTTCTGATTGAGCAAGTAATTTGATCAGAAGGCAGTAAATTCTTCTGCTGACTTGCTGATTCTGTTTATATCACAGTCCTCACTCTGGAGGCAGGAATTATAATTTACACGTTTTTATGGTTTAAGCTACTGACAAGCAAGTCTAGCATGTGATCCATGTTAGGAACAGAACCCAAATACAAAGGAAAACAAAGTTTATAACTACTATGTGGTCTTTTAGTATGCCAAGTTACTTATGGCTGTGAGGCTGAGTACCACTGTTCTTTCTGTCAAAATACTAAATTTGGGCACTATTCACTTGAGCAGCCGATAGGTGTGGGTCATTTGAATTAATTCTACAAGGAGATGAAGTGATTTTCTATGTGTATTTTCATGTAATCACTGAAAAAAAAAAGGGTATGGGATTTACTGGCATAAATGGTGAATACTTAATACCTGGATTGATTTTTGAGATACCAAAATGATTACTTGAGCATCAGTGTTTTGTCTGATGTCCTAAATTTCCTCATGGAAACCCATGAAGATAAGGAGCTTTTGGGCACTAGTATGAGCTCTTTCAAACTCACTGGTTGAGGAGCACAGTTTTCCTGTCTACTTCAGTTAACCCCATAGTTTGGTACCTTTAGGAAATAAAGGAAAAAATGAGACGATTAGAACCACAGGCCAAGAGCTTTAACTTGAGCACGCAACAGATCTTCAGATTCTCAGAAAATAATGGAAGTTCTTTCTCTCCTTGTTAAAGCAAGCAGGGCAGCACAGTTATTCTTTGAAATAACAGTAAAATACTGACCCAGAATTTATTGAAATTCAGTTAAATACACATTTATTATATCCTATAGGACTACTTCAGTGTATGAGATCATTTTTGTGTTGTGTAAACACTGCACATTTCAGAAAAGGATATATTAAAGTGCAGCAAATAGACTGTTTTTATACCACCTTGCGGAATTCTTTTTTTGTTAAACTGCTTTACAACTTAAACTTACTGGAGGTTTTAATAAACTCTAAGCTGGGCTTTTCTATTATATGTTCAGTTTGGACCACTGGGACTTGGCAATTGATTTTCATAGGAAAGCCGTTTTAAATTTTGCATTAACGTTTTGGACCTTCAAAAGAGGGGGGGGTCACTACCTCACTTCTGTGAGTGCGCAGGAGACCTTGAGGTGTTCCTTGCGGTACCTGAGCATTTCTGGAGGGGCCTCGGGAGTGGTGGTGGCGTGGGCTGCTGTGGAAGGGGCCCCGGGAGGTCCCTGTCCAGCCTCCTGCCCAGAGCAGGCTCAGCCTGGAGCTCCTGCCGGGCTCCCAGGGCTTCCTCCTGGGAAGCTCCAAGGCTGGAGACTGCAGGGCCTGCAGCTGGTCTGAAGTGCCTGTTGTCTCATGCTCCCACCAGGGTCCATGGTGCGGAGCCTGGTTGCATCTTCCCAGCGATCCCCATTTTCCCATGATTTCCTCTTGTCCATGCGGTCCTGTCGAATGCAGAACTTCCTTTGGCCTGTAGGTTTTCAGCAGGGCGGTATCTTAACCAAAGCGGAGCTGCTTCCACTTTGGTACTAAGCAGCAAACTCTGTGCCAAAGCATGGCATCTACCAAGTGTTGCTGCTGATCAGCCTGCATTATGCAAGCGTTTACTTAGGAAACCCCTTTGCTAGGCCGGGCAGAAAATTTGGAAAGTTGCCGTGTCAGTGTTAACCCAATTAGTCCCCTGCATTCCTCTGTTACTTTCTTACATTTTGTGGCAATATTAAACATTTAATAGACTATAGGCTAAGCAGCAGTCAGCCTCTTGGATGTCAGTTCTCTCGCATTGAATTCAGATTTTTAAGGTTACTGCTATTTTATTTATATGTGCTTATATTTCAAATTTTAAATAGAGTATGCTAAGTGGCATATCTGATGCAACAAATATAAGCCACAATATTTGAATAATATAACTTTGCAGCTAAGCTTAGTACGTTGTAAACTGCTACTTATATAAATAACTATTTACTATATGTGTGATATTTCCTCAAAGTTAGACTAAATAGCAGAGTTGTTTTTAAATATATTTATTCGATTTAGCTTTCAGAAGATACAGTTTTTACTTTACGTGCTTATTTTAAAATTTTTCTTTCAAGCTGAGGATGAAGTATCCCTCAGATATTTCCATCAGAAAGAATAAGGGTAGATACTTATCTACCCTTGGCGCTAGCAGCTTTCTTGTCTCATCACAAACTGTTTTTTAAAACAGAAGATTGCTACTGATACTTTTATCAAAGGCATTTGTCCTCTTGAAGAGGACTTTTTTTTTATCATTACCTGAGAAAATGCCTGTCAACTTAAGGATTATAGATTAATTTAAAACTTGCTTTCATTATCAGATATTTTGTACTTATCTGTTCTCGTAACATTTTTGGTGTAAAATGTGGCTTCAAGATGACTCGATTTAGACTTGTGTTTATTTTTCAAAGTCATTTTGTTTATCCTTCAATTTCAGTTTTGAAGAACCTTCAAACACCATGTTAGGTGAGGAAATAGGACTTGTCAAGTGCGGTGTTTCTGGACTAATTTTTTTTTTGCCGCTGGGGGGAGCAGAAGACAGATTTTAGGGAATGGAGTAAGAGCATTCGTCTCCTGTATTAAAAAAATCAGTTTTTAGTGCTGAGCTAAGGGAGACTGAATCTTCATTGCTGGCTTACTCTTGAAAGTTTGTTTTATAGCAACTAAGTCATCAATTTTTTTTTTGTTTCTGTGTTTTTGGAAATAATCAGATTTCATATTTATTCATGTGTGTGTATATATATGAGCAAACACATAAATGCATAATTATATATATATAATCTCATATGTATGTATGTCTGAGAGAGACTGCATCACTCAAATTGGCATACAGTGTGCTTTATTTAATAGAAAATGTTATAGCTGAGCAGAACATTCCTAAAAAAAATAATAATATACAGATGGCTGTTGCTGTAACAGAGATCTAAAAGATCCTTCTGGTCCTCCAGAAGTTGTGCTAAAAATACTCTTCACAGTGCTCTTCCACGAAGAGCAGTGGCAAGGAAGAAACATTTTCACTTTTGTTGTTTCTTTTAATTGCATAGTTTAAAATCAAAGTATGTGTAGGGTACTAAAAATGTTCCTGCTAGTAATACTTCTACCATGTATCTTTAACCTGTTTGATATTTGGGCCAGAAAAAGACATTCTAGTTGTAAGCCAAGACTGGCCTTCTCTTTTAGACAAAACCTTGTTCCTTCTGTTCTGCCAACAGCAAACAGTCAAAAATCCTGCTGAACTCATTAATATTTTTGTTCATGATATATAAAGCTTAAACTAAGCAGAAGAAGCCGAATATTAGAGCTTCCCATCAGTACTTTCAGTCCCTAATGTACAGAAGTTTGTTACTATTTCTGCTGTATCCTCCAGCCAGCCAGCATGTCCCAGGGCACACAAGCCAGGTGTTTGCAGGTGCATCTGCTGATACCTTCTCTTTGAGGCCATGAGGTCTCCTGTTTTTCCACCTCTTCTTTTGGCACACATGAGCTGCCACGGGCATCCTCTCCTTCCTCCCCTGCACCCCTCCTGCATAGGAACTTAACCCCCAGGAGGAGGCTGATGTTCTGCAGGCAAATGTGCAAGGGAGCGAATGACCGGACAGGGAACAGCATCCCAGAAAATGGCCTGCGGGTGCGGGAGGGCAGCAAACCGGAACGTAAGCCATGATTATGCCGCAGCTGCAGTGGTGGTGAAGGCCAACCGCATATTGGCAGCATTAGCAGTAGTGTAACCAGCAGGTCCAAGGAAGTGGTTGTTTCCCTCTGCTCATCCCTTCTGAGGCTCTCGGGAATACTGGTTCCAGTTTGGTCCTATCAGTAGGACAGACACACACAAACGTGAGTAGGAGCAGTGTAAGGTCAGGCTTCCACTGCCAGAAGGGGCTTATGGAGCAGGCAGGGAGATCTTTGCCAGAAGTGCCCAAAGAAAGGACAAGAGGCACTGGTCACAGGTTGCACTAAAGTACTCTCTGGCAGGATAAAATAAAAAAAATGACAAAGTGATCAAGCACAGAGGGGCAGTGCTGTCTTCATCCGTGAAGACTTTTGAAACCCATCTGGGAAAGACCTCATGCAACCTCATCTGATTTTGAATTTAGCTCTTCTTTGAGCTTGACATTGTACTAGATGACCGCAAGCAGTCTTGTCCAACTTATATTTTTGTATTAGTCTGATTTCTGTAGAAAACCTTTCCTGACGAAAGGTTTAGTATAACACAATGTTTGTCTTATGGGCAGATTGAAGATAGCCATTACATTTATCAGCTGTAGTCTCACTAAAGCAGATGTCTAAAGACCTTAGCACGAGTGTAAAAACAAATATGATGGGTAGATAGGCAAGGTCTGCATGGGGTCATCTTTACATATGTGCCCAGAGCAATTTTATTTCCTTCCTGCATATTTGATGGAGTTATTTTGATAAAAGTATACATCTCTTTGAGGGAAGAAAAAAGTAATTATTTTCATTGCTTGAAAATTCGCTGTCCAGGGAGAATTTGCTGGATTAGTTTGGAGCTCTCTAGGGTAGTATGTTTCCACAGTCACAAATTGTGACCAGTTGTACTACTCTGATTTAGATTATAGGATTAATTGAGATTTTTAGGATTCGTTTTACCTACCACATTTTTCTGGTACTGAGTTCTTTCTCTAAAAATAAAATGCCTCAGCGCTGTATGCTATCTCGGCTCGCATATTCTTCTGAGATAGAAGGTTAAGATTTTTTTTTCTTGATATGAAGTAATGATTTTTCTTTTTGTTTTCTACTGAAGCAGAAAACTGGAAAATAGCAGCAAGCTGGCTTAATTAAAATATTTATTAGTGAGTTTTTGCCTCATTCAAAATTAGCCCTCACATGGGGCCTAGTGGTAAACTACCATTGTGGGGTAGGAAATAACCTAGTTCTTTTTCCTTTCAGCTTTCTTGGTCCTGTTTGTCTTTTGTCTTCAAGCACCATGTGTTATTACTTTTAAATCTCACCCTGAAATTGGGGCTGGAGGTTATTAATGAAACTTAGATTCTACTGGAAATTGCACAGCTCTTACAAAGAGAGGCATTAATGCCTCGGAAGTAGCAGGGGATTAATTACATCTATAAAGCTTATCATATAACAAAAAAAAAGGAAAAAAAGTCAACTTAATTTCAACCAGAAGATCGATTTTGTGCGTGCAATATACAAGTGAGAGAACAAAGTATAGTCCTTGAAGTATTGGCCAGTTGCAATGTGACTCATGGTAAAAACTCCTTAATTTTCTGGCTGGTTTCTGGAATATTTTTTGACTTCAAATCTCTTTTTCAGACCTCTCCTGAGAACTGTGGAAACACTTCTCAGTTTCTGAACCTCTGACTTTTGCCCTTCTAACTGTACCAGATGGGTAAAATTGTTTTAAAATACATGACTTAAATGCAAGGTGAGCATTTGTGGATTTTGAAGCTACTCTCTCTGTGACAGAAAAGTAGTCATAAAAACACTCCCATTAAGACAACCAGCATCATTTTAAAACTCTATTTACAACTCGCTTTTCTGGACAATTTGTGTATGTTTGTTTTAGTTTTGAGTGTTATTTATCTTTCCTGGGATATATCTATACAGTCTTCTTTGTATATTGTAGTCCTATAGCACTTCATGCTGCTAGGCTGAAATGAGGCATATTCCTACATTCTCCCATGGAATGAACTGTAGTTATGCTGGAAAACTTTTATTTTTGTTGAAATTTGATATAATAGATATTACTAATTAATTGTAATAGTCTCCTGAAATAATTCATAAAAATATTTTGACTGCACTGTCTTTCAGCCTTTCTCAGGTTATTGACCCATGATGGAGGGAGAGGGAAAAGGAAATGTGACAAAATTTTCACTGGGAAGTGGAGACTTCTGTGTGTTTTGCCTTGGAAGTAGTCGGGATATAGAGATCTTGAGACCCAGATGGAAACATATGGGATACTGTCCTCAGTAATTGTTTTCAGTTGTCTGTCTTGTAACTGATACTTTTGTTAGTTAAGGATATGACCTTACATTTGCATCCTTGAATTTCGTTCCACTCTTACTGCTGCTTTTTGCTTATTCATTTCTTTCTGTACGAAGCTCATCTCTTTCTCATACTTTATCAAACATAACACATGTATCTCTTGTCCTTTGGTTTTGTGTCATCAACAGACATTGTTACTTTTCTTAAGTTACTAATATAAATACTGATTTCTGTTGTCCAGAAATTAATTCTGACAGACAGTATCCTTTTTTATGTCAGTCAATCCCTTTTCTGCTTTTGGCGGCTTCTCTTGGGCCATTTTCTTCCCCATCTCAATGGCAGTTTGTTTCCGTGCATTTTATTTCCATTAGTTCATGTTGCCTCTGAACTCCCATGACTGATACTGTTCATGCTGAAAATTGAGAGAGAATATTACTCAGTTTTTGGACCCCCTCTTGGCTAGCTCCCATTTCTAGCCGCATGCCAGTTCAATTTTTTTCTTTCCTTTGTGCTTCTAAGCACTTCGGAACTTCTTCAGTGCTTAACTCAAATTGCTACTTTTTTTTCACTTTGAAAGGCCAGTACTCTGTTTCTGGTGAGCTCTTCTCCTTTCCTTACAATTTCTCTTCTTTGTGTTGTGTTATTTGTAAAAAGTACTTAATTGAATTTGGAACCTCTCTCTTGTCTTTTCTCTTTACAGACCTCAGATAATTTTACCAATTTTACTGCCAAAAATTCCAGATTTGTTCTGTCTTGAAGGGTGTGTGGTTCTTGCCTAGTTGCCCAGAGGCCCCCTCTATGCTGCCCCTAGCCAAATTAGCATGGTGTTAGTCCAGGACCCTGTAATATCTGTGCACTGTTTTAAAAATGTGTGATATAAATTCAGAATCATTCAGAAAGGTGATCTTTGGAACTTCATTATTTTTGTGCAGGAGATTACCTGTATGCCTGCCTCCAGGTCTAACGGTGAGGGTCTGTAGTAGAACTTAGCTTTTCCTGTGACTGACACTCTTCTGTAGGAGTGTGAGGGGTGTTTTTTCGTTTTAACTTTTATAAAAGTAATTTTTCCAACATATCATCATATATATTGATGTTCATCTCCTTTGCATACTTTTAAAGAAGACTGGTTACTCCACATTTCTGCATATACGTTTCCTTCATGAATGATCTCTGTTTGAATCATTCTTGTCTCTGCAGTGTTCTTCACAGTGCATCTAGTTTCACATCCTGCATTAGTAGTTTGTATGCTTCCGTTCTGGTACCAAAGTTCCTGGCCTTAGCATACAGGGATTATTTTCCATTGGCTTTCATCCCATTCCCTAGGCTTTTATTTCCCGACAGCAGAAGCAACAAGTCTTTTGAGTTTCTCCGACTTGACCCCGTAGCGCTCCCACATGCTCCGAGTGACCGGGGCAAGACCTTCTGCCTGCGGGAAAAGGGGAAGGTTGGAGAGGCGGACACTGGGGTGGGAGGAGGTGGCGGTGCTGGAAACCACGGAGTGGAGCTGAGACACCTGGAGGAGGATGAAGCAGAGCCCTTTTGGCAGCTCTGCCCAGTGATGTCTGCCTTCAGCAGACACTCCTCCTGTGGCTTTGTGTCCTGAAGAGTTATGTCCAGGCTACCCAGCGCCGTGTTGTAAAGTGCGAGGCTGTCGCCTTCCTCTGTCCCTCTCAGGAAGGGCCATTCAGCTGTTTTATGACTACATGCACACCAAATAAAAACTTTCTGCACGTTCGAGGTAAATTGGAAGAACATATTGAGACAAAATAGCCAGCATCTGTTTTCTCAATTTCCTTGGCTCTAATGTTTTGTCTAATCCATGACATACTGTTAAAAATCTTTACTCTTGGCTCCTGTTGAAATGTAATTCTGCTGTGGAATAGGTTTTGTTTTCCAGCATTTGGAAATGCTGATCTTAGGGGTGGGATGGAGTGAGTAATTGGGAGCTGCAGTGACATTGCAGAAGTACGTGACATCATCGGAGGCTCCGCTCTCTCCTGCGCCCAGAGTCCTGACAGCTCCGCTGCGTTTGCTCCGGGTCAGGCTTGTGCAGGACTCACCGGGGAGCAGCTTCAAAGCAGCGGTGCGGGGGGAGAGAAGCTTTTACCTCACATCGTGGGGTGGTTTTGCTGTTGTTGTTTGCGTGTCAAGCTTTTGGTAAAGAATGAGCTTCCCTGGAGACTGGTGAGTAAATCTTACTCTCTGGCATACATTTGAACTGCTTTCTGTAAGCATAAAGATTTTAATCCTTCTTTGGAAAAAGCACTTTTTTTGTATTTTTTTCTTTATGTTGTTTTTTAATCCAGCATTCAGTAATTCACAGTGTATGTGAAATAACATAGAACATTTGTAAAATTCAAAGTTAAGATTTTAAATGGAAAGCTAATTTTAGGTGGACGTTAAGTGTTCACTGATTTATTACTTTCAGTGACTGTGTAACTTCCAAGGTTATTATTCAAATGTGCTAGTGTACAAGATTATGTGCCTAAGACATTGAATGTTGCAGGAATTTGAGCTTTTTTTTTAATTAGCATGCAGCACTGCACAGAAATGCTCTTCAGATAGACAGCTGTAAGTTAACTTAATTTAACCTAGAGGTTTTAGGGTAATATAATAGTTTTAATAACATATTACAAATGTTGTTTTTGGGACTGTGTGAGAGTGTAGGGGGGAGCCAAATGGAAAAACAGATGCATTTCCAGTGAGTTTATGTAAGTAGAATCTGCCAGGATATATGTTTATTTCTATGTGAATGTCATACATACAGCCACAAAACCTGTTAGCATAAAAATTACTTAGTTAAAAAACTACTTGTAATTTAAATTTTAACTGATTACACTTCAATTTCTGCCTTGTTCTAAGTGCAGAAGCAATGAAGTTTGCATCTGTTCTCTTTCCTAGCATTTGGATGGTTAATTCCAAGTTCTGCAGCACTGCTACATTCAGAAATCTGGGCAGATCTCAATTTGCAAAGAGTTTTTATTTTAATACTGACAATCTTCAATTTTATAGGTAGAAAACTACAGAGTAGATATCTTCACAACAGTATTTTGTGACAAAACTCTAGGGTTTCACTGTGTTCCGTTTGATTTCTGTTTTTTTCTCCTTGAGGATGGCAAGTTGTCATGGGGGAATAGACCTAAAGACAACTGAGCTGTCTGGAGAGTCTCACAGCAGTGAAGCTGTTCGTGGTGAAAGTTAGGTATTGATTTCCATTAGGAAATTGCTTCCGGATTGGAATCTGGATGGTTTGAATCAGAGCTTGAGATAGCAACGTGGATGTGGTAGGTTAGAATTCGGAGGGATAATTCCAATTTTGCAGAGATTGATGATTTTTTTTGTATAGTAGAGTGTAGTACAATATTGCAGATACAGAAATGATCTATTTATGATAGATGTGATTTTACAGATTACTGTTAACATAAGTTTCTCTGTAGCTGTGTTTCTTGATGTAAATGGTTGCCTTTCAAAGCAGAACCAAAAGCAATGAGCTGTAGGAAATGCTTTTTAAATCGCCTTGTCGCACATACGCCTATTTTGTAATTAAAATTTCCAGAATTAATATTTAATTCCAGTGTGATATTCTTACCATACCTACTTAGTCTTTTTAAGCTTGATAAATCAATTTTTTACTGATTTTATCACTTTTTAAAATGTAATTTGGACTTAACCCAAGTATATTTTTGTAGGCAAATAGTCAGAAGCTTTGATAAGTCTTCCGAAATATTTAAAATGTGTTATGCTTTTTTGGTATGTTTATGGTATGTGTAAAACTGTTGAATGTTGTATTCTGTGGGAGAAACAGAGAAGTTTTGCACAAAATAGACTTATTTTATTTTATTTTATTTTATTTTATTTTATTTTATTTTATTTTTTGTAGGATTCTAGGTTCTGAATACCAGAAACAGTTATGATCCTGTCCTGTTGACTAGAATTAGGTTGTGTGCATAAACCTCTATTTCGTTGCTTGTCTTTGTCAAAAAAAAAAAAAAAAAAAAGCCATGCAGCTATATTCTTAAATAAATCAGGACAACTTGCTTAATTTCCATTAAAAGTCAGGGGAGAGAGGAGAGTGAGCGGGTGAAACGAGAGGGGCTTTTCTAAAACATGGATCTAAGAGTACTTATTACAGATAGTTTAGCTTTTCCACATAATTGTTAACGTGAAGCTCACTGGCTTGGTGGTTAGCTGGATAGTGCCATAGTCTCTTATTAGCCTGAGTTAGTGTGGTGATGGTTGGAATTTTCCAATTACTTTTTCCTACCTCTAGCAATGACAGACTTGCTCATGATTTTCCTATCCTTTTGCAGGATTCGTTGTTTTTTGTTGTTGTTTTGCCTTTTAAGGGGAAAAAATATACAGTGCATATTTGAGCAAAATTTTATAGAGCTTGGGAAGTGTATCTTGACATGTGTGGATAACTAGGATAAGATAAATTGGCCAAGTGATTTTAAGGTATCTTTTTAACTGAGCCAGTCAGAGCTCCCCTGCATCCCCCACTGCTGGCAAATGTATTTCTTCTGCTTTTGAAACTACCATTTTATCCAAATTATAGTATCTCTAAGTTGTGTGTTTTGAGTGCCCGGGATAGAAGCATGCTCAGCACTCTATGCATTCAGTGTGGTCTGTATTTTTCTCTGTGGAAACAAATTAGATTATGAAAAGACTAGGAAACTACCTCAAAATTTTAAAAGTTTATAGTTTCTTACAGTTTGGCCTTTATAATTGGGAGCAGGACCTGAGAATTGTTATAGGCTTAAATTAATGAGCTTTGAACAGATTCTTTACTATAAAATTCCTTTTGAATATATTGATTGGTCTTAATGCTTTGCTCTTTATCTTCTTCATCTTCTAGAACTTTTCTGTTTTTTGCTAAGTAGTGAAAACTTGTATTTTGCTTTTTTGGCTTAACATTGAATCATTGAGTAACATTGCTATGTACCAACATAAATCATTCCAGAAGTATCCATGAAAATTGCTGGCATTCATAAATACCAAGCAAAGACCTGCCTTATGGAGTGGCAGTTTTTAAAGCTGCCATTGTTTTATGATCTCTTAATGCTTACGAAATGGATTATCCAAAATATCATACCAGAAGATTTTCAAAGGCTAGGTCTTCATATGACACCTACTTTTAACATCTTTCATTACAGAGTAACATAAATGTATATAAAGCTCTAGGCAAGAGCTGACTTAAAATACTCCCTCACTATGTTGATCAGAGCAGATGTGCATCATAAAATGCTACGAAGAGCATGGCCTGCAGTACCTCTTCTGTGATCGAGACTTGCTGCCTGAATCCGTGGGGGGCACAGTGGGAATCTGAGTGTAAAACAAACAAACAAGAAGAGAACAATTTTCTTTTTCTCCAGAAAAAGCAAGGAATATTTTTAGTGTCAGCTCAATGCTCTCTTCACTCTCCTTATCAATAGTAAAATATTAATATGATTGTAAACATACAGAAAATAGATTTATTTACAAGGAACAAAAATAATCCCCCGACTCACCTTATTACAGAGGGGATGTGCACACACATGGAGGCTAGTTACCTGTAAAGGTGCTAGAACTTTGATTTCTGATACATTTATATATGTATAAAAATCATAGTAAGTAATACATTTATTATGATGAATTTAGGGCTAGAAGGCACATCACACGTAGAGTGTTCTTGGGTAGCTGGAGATCTTTATAGATCTGAAATATGTCTGAAGTTGCTAATTCTGGAAATGTTCTGAAAGTGAGAGATAGTGTAATGATTCGTTACAAATGTAAATGTAAAATGATTCTTTAAAAATACTATAATAGAGGCTTGGAATATGGCCTGAAGCCTGCTTTTCTTTAAGAATGTATATACTCTGGAAATACAAAAAAATTGAGGCAAAAACTTTTCATTTTTGGATCTCTCTGAAAAATCACTGCTTCACAAATCTCTTCCTTATGTTCATGTTTGCTAGTGGTAAAATGAGTAATGCTCCATATGGTAAACTGCAGTTAGTTTATCTTGTTGAATGTGATTTACTAGTCCTTTAAAATTCTTTCTAAAGCCAGTTTCAGTGTAGGAAAAAACTAAAAGCAGTTCTTAAAAGAAGTGAGGAGAACATAAAATATTCCCACCAAAATAGAGAGCGTAATGTTAGATATTAATTTTTCCTTTTGTCATTTAAAAAGTCAGTGAAATGGTGTGGAACATAGATCTGTGTCCTCCACGGGTCCCTCTGTCCCTGACCTTTTACTCCAACAGCATTGAAACAAATCAATTTGTCATTTTTACGTAAATGGTGACTTCATGAAGGGAGACTCTGCACCAGGATTTTTCTTCCTATCATTACAGTGTTATGAATTTCTTGCACAGATGTGCAGCTCTAACATGAAAGCATGTTTGCCAGTTTGACCCTGAGGGTGTAGCTGAGCCAACAACACTTGGCTGCCATCGAAAGGGACAGATCCATTTCCCCACATAGCACCTTATGCCATGTGCCTGCAGGGAAGCTGTGCCGTGGGACGCAGGGCCTTTTCGGCTGTGTGACTTGGAGGGTCGCTGTGGGGTCTCTTGAGCATCAGCCCTAGCACAAGAGGGAACAGTTGAATGGTGTCAACTTCTCCAATTTCTTATTTATTTCCAGCTACTAGTCACGATCTCAGGGCAATTTTAAGGTACAGATGTGGCCTCAGTAGCCAGCCTAAGCCAAAAGCGTAGACTTGCATGGAGCCCTCCAGCACAGATGGCTGCTGCTACTCGTGTGCAGGTTGGCTGGGAGCAAGCAGCCAGGAGCCCACGTTGTGCTGCACAGAGGTACCTAAGCTGGCACCTGTGGCACTTCTGTCCTGGCTGCAGGTAATGAGCTGTATTTGGTATAAAGCTGCCTCTGTGTTACATTCATTTTGTGGCCCATGGCAGTGTGTGCTCTTCAGAAAATGCCATCTCGTGGGATTAAAACTCAAGAGGATGTCACTGATGTTGTTAGCCTGCGATACTCAATATGTGGGTGAGCACCCTACCAAAAGTTGGCCCAGGATGACCTGCGTTTAGATGCAGTATGGCATGCTGCACTTCTGGGAGCTTGGAGTCTCGCAGCAGCTTGGGAAAAGCATCCGTGCAGGAAAGCCGCTCACAGCTCCTGGCACCTGCCAAGTTATGGGCTTCACGCATGCCACTGCTTTCCCCAGGTGCGAGAAAATCCTGATGGGGTTATCGGTTGAATCATGTCTGCTTCTAAAAAAATATTGCCCCAGTAGGGGGGTGGTATGCGTTTTTTTTTGTATTTGTGCAATTAACCTATAATTGTAGTTGGAGAAGGCAGCCCACTGTTCTGTTCTTTGTAAGGATGCGGGTTCCTGGGTCCAGAGCCCTTCTTAATAAAAATGTGTTATTTCAGTTGTGTTGTGGGGTCATTAGACTGCTGAGAGGGTCAGGATGTAAAGGTAGGGGATTCAACTGTAATATTATTTCCTTGCGGGTTTCCTGCATATCCATAAAATCTGCTGACGATTCATTTTTTAAATAAGCTATAGTCATTCCAGTGCATTTATGAAAGAACTGAGTCCAATCTGCAAAAGAGTCTGTGTAGGTGTTGAAACCAAAAATAAGGGCAGAGCGCCAAGAAATGATTTTTGTCAAGTGGAAATTTCAAA
This sequence comes from Crypturellus undulatus, assembly GCA_013389825.1. Lineage (NCBI taxonomy): Eukaryota > Metazoa > Chordata > Aves > Tinamiformes > Tinamidae > Crypturellus > Crypturellus undulatus. The sequence goes on from VWPW01016165.1 coordinate 545,416, forward strand.
AGCATAGAGCCAATGGTTTGATTAGACAAAACGAGAAGGCTTCAAAGTGATTGACAATGTGCATTTAAGCACTGAGTAGTGGACATCTACTCTTAATCAGATGGAGTACTAAAATTTTATCTGATAAAATGAATAATGATATAGCCTATTAGGTAAATGATTTTTGAAATACCTGTTGGGATACCTTAAAGCACATAAATAATTCTAGTAAGCTCTCCCATGTAGTGCAAGCCAGAATGTTTTTTCTGTGGTTATTATATCGCATTCTTTTCTTTTGTTTATTTAAGAAAGCAAAATATTTGGATCCTTACCCTTCAGTTGTCCTGCTTCCTTGCCCAGCAATGAAAAATAACCTTGCTGGAGACTTCATAAACTATTGCTGCTACTTCAGAAATTGGCCTGAACTGTGGTGCCAGTTTTTCTTAAGAAACTTGTCGCTGAGATGGGAAAAAGTAGAATAAAACTGCTAAACTATACTTAATTTTGTGTGTGTGTTGACGTGTCCCTTGTCTGTTGCAGAGCTCCTATTGCTTCCCAATCAGAGCTAGGGACGATCCAGTCTTTCTGGCAAAGCAAGGATCGTAGCTGCAGCCTAATCCTATTAAACAGCACGGAAGGTGGATTCGGCTCCATGGAGGGTTGTTCCCTGGTTATTGCTGGCAGGTGTTCTTAACATTAACAGCATCAATTAGCCCCAGACGATCACTTCTTCTGACAATCAAAGTTGAACTCGCCAGAGGAGCGTTAAGACCTGTCACAGCAGATCAGACTTTAGGCCCGTCGACTCTGGCATTTGCTCTCTGCTAGTGGCTTGTGCAGACGTGCAGGAGGAGGAAGGTGTAGGAAAAATTAACGCCATGTCGAAGTATGATGCTCAACAACCCTTCAGAATATATATATATTTTTTTATATATATAGTGGTTAATGTAAGAGCATTTTCCCTAAAAAGTAGTATTTGCAGAAATGTTGCAGCCTGATGAATTTTTAGTGATACTTTTGAGGGTAATAAGATGAAGAATTGTGCCAAACAAACACCTTAAAGGCAGAGAAAAGGGAGGAAATAGGACCTTTTTGCCCCGTTTAGAGCTGTTTGAGCTGTTCTCTACTGCTCTGAGCTGTCCTTATGTCAAGGTTGCCCACCAGCTTGGTTGGTGTCCACACTTGTAGACTAAAAGACTAAAATAGGCTTTTGCTAGTTTTTGCATGACCTTTAATCTGCAGGGAGCATGTGAGTGTTAACTGCAAACAGACGAGCATTAAGTGTAAACGTTTCAAAAAAAAAAAAAAAGTTTTTAAAATTACGTCAGTGTGCGAAGAAAGTACGAAATCTTTCCCAGCCTGCTCATGACTTCAGGCAAATGCGACCCTGTTTGTATTTGCTGCCAACATTATCAGTCTTTCCGAACCCTCTAGAGGAGCGGCTGCTGCTCTTCCCGAGGCCGAGGGCTTTTCCCAGTGCATGGGGCTCCGGAGGAGCGGCGGCTGCTCGGGCTGCGCGTGCAGCCTGCGGCCGTGCCCGTCCCTCCCGGTCGGCGTGGCGTCCCTCCGGACTGTGCTGAGCCGCACGTCACGAGCAGGGAACGCTTCTCCCAGAGCCTGGGCTGCTCTGCCCCGCGCTGCCGCTGCGCAGCACCACGGCGAGGGGGGAGCTCGCGGCACGGCCACCCGAGGGACTGTGATCGGAGCGGCAGTGGCGGCTGTTCATCCTTAAGGAAGGATTCTCGCGAAGTTTCGGCACGTACCTTTCTTGGACAGAATAAGGCCAATTGTGGCGGGACGCCTGAAATACGGGGTTGGGCTCATTGCGCTGCACACTCCAAACTGGTGCACGAGTAGCCACCCCGGTGCCTCAGCTGCTTGTTCTGTCAGGCGACCAAAAGGAGGATTTCTAAAGGCCTCCCCAGAGCAAATGTATTTACTCTGCAGCAATTTGCTCCCTCCACAGACCGAGGAACTCTTCAGCTATGGCTAATGTATTTCATCAGACTTCATTGCAGTGTGTGGCTTGCTGTTGAAAGTTGTACAATGTAATTAATAGAAGTGTGTTGTTATTTAATAAAAATGGCAGTTTTTACTGGAGCTGTGGTTGTGGAAGTATAGAAGCAAGCATGGAAGTCATGTACTTGTCTGAAACGTGTTTCGCTGTTAAACTCCTACAGCATGTTATGTTGGTGGAGATAAAACTGGGGTTTGCTTCACTGATAGCTAATACACTGTTTCGTATAATCTTTAGAAAAAAGATAAAGATAGTAATCATAAATAATAGCAGATGGCATAAGGCAAAGATATCCCTAGATATTTGGGACTATCATGAGAAATAAGATACTTGACTACCTTTATTAATGCACATCAGTTTTTGATTACTGATGTGCTTAGCTAGTTTTGTGAGGCAGCAGAACATAATTTCACCAAATTTCACTTCAAAGCCTGGCATTAAATTGGAAGCAACATTTTACTGAAATAAAAAATAGGGAGAGAAAAATGCACTTGTAACTCAGTAAAATTAGGCAGCTTTACTTCTCTTTACAATGCGACAGCAGCAGTTTAATGGAGCAATTGAGTTGTGTTGTAACTCTTGTAATTATGCTTGAAAGTGCCTTGTAAAGAATGTCCTAGCTATAACTAGACTGTTAGACGAAACGAAACGAGTTTAGGTTATATTATAAAAATGTTTATTACAAGAGAAATTATAGCAATTAGCCAAATATTCATTTGGGGAAGAGGAGTTACTGACCTTGCTGGAGCAGTTGTGTATCAGAAAGTGGTGCTCACTTGAGGAAACTGAGGTGAGGAAATGCATATAGGATCAATTGTTCTTGTTAGCAAATACACTCCTTTCACTGAAAGAAAACTTAACTTTTCTTTATATTTTTTTATATAGCCTCTGGTTACTGAATCTGTGGAGTTCCCTGTTTGAAATGAAATGTGTGTGTGCAGGTAAACGTGGTTAAGTGACAGGACAGTCAAGGTTGACAGTGATTGTGATATCCAAAGTGGTAGTCTGGTAGTCTGAAACCCGATGGAATCTAGTGTTACTTTTCTTCCTTTTTCTTTCCTACTTTTCCCATTTTCTTTTCCTAAAAGAACTGTTGTTAGAGTAAGATTTTTCTGCAGAGTAACTCTAGATTTTACATGGTAACTCAGAATGGAAGCATAAGTCAGAATGGCCTTTTAGATTCTTATTTCCTTAACTAACACTTGCTAGGTAGTGCATTTCATTTATACTGTACTAAATCACGCAGGCCAAGGGCTTGCAGAACCAGGCATAGTGACACGCATCAACAGAAGTTTTGAAGGTAACTTTCTGTCTAGTGAGCTCTGAAGAAAACATTAAAGCGTTTTAACATTTGCTAAAATTTGTACAGCAAGTCAATGAAAAATCAAGCTTGAATTTGTGGAGGATGGCTGAGGAAACAAAAGTCTCTGAAGTGATTCCCAAGCTATAGCACGTAGGGTAATGCATTGTGTCAAGCACAATGATGCAGTGGTCATCTTGCAGCCAAAGTGCATTTATCCCGTGTAAGTTCAAGCCAGGGCTGTTTCTGGTTCCAAAAACCTTTAAGGTCCTGTGTGTAAATAGATATCAATTAATAGCTTCTAATTAAAACCTCTCAATGATACTCAGTGACCTCAGTTTGGTAATGTGAGTGCTCTAATATTAGCAGCAAAGAGAACTAGCTCGGCATAGAAGAACAGCCGTTGGCTGTGATGTTTTGTTCCCCTTTCCAAACAGTAACTTTTGCCTCCTTTGCCCTCCCTATCCCTTTGGGAGACGCCGCAGCATCCCTCCTGCGTGGGGGGAATGGTCTCTGGGGCAGTGTTAGTCATCGGGTACCTGTTGCCGTCTCTACCGGGAAGAGGCGGCACTGCGCAGACCACAGCATCCAGCGCCCTTCTGGGCCGCAGGCTGGCTCCTGTCGGATCGTGCTCCTCCGCCTCCCATTTTTCCTTGGAGAGCTGCGTGTAGATTTTCAAAGCAGAAGTGGTGTTTTACTTCGGTTCACCGAGCCTTCCTAGGTGTTTAACCATCGAGGAGTGCATGGGTTTCCACTGCCAAATTTGAGGCTTACATTTGTACTTAATTAATTATATAACCTCTACAAAGAAAGATGCTGTTTTATGTTGGAACGTTGCTGTTGCTGGAAGTAGTTCATGAGAGCGTATTAATTGCATCCAATTAGGTGACAAAAGGTCTTGGTTTTTCTCAGTATTTTCACAGGAATATAAATTTATGTTTAGGAGGTTCCCCCTGAAGGAAAGTTTTACAATTTCAGGACAGTCATGCTTGATCTTTTGAGAAATAAATAACAACTGAAAGCTGTGTATGTGGGTACACAAAGTGCTTTGGTTTTTTGCAGCTTATATGATGATACATGGCTCTGTCAGCACTTTATATGCTTTTATACTTACTGTCCCTTTACACCCTCTTTTTTCGGACTTCCCAATGTCAGAAGTTACCCTATCCGTGTGCTTTCCAGCAAAGCTGAGCAGTGTTGTTTCCATAGTTGTTGTTTAAAAACTTAATTGAAAAAAGGTGCATAACTGTTGGGTATGCCAATAAGAACTGAAAAGTGCTTGCATGCACTATTTATTGTACAATGTGGTATTGCAGATTTAGTAAAGTAAAAAAGTAAAGGAGAGTTTGTACAACCACAGACCACATCCTTGCTAGCAGTTGTGTAGAGACTACATTTACTTAGATTTTTTCCAAACTTGGGCAACTTTTTATTAGATAACTGTAAGTTACTACATTTTTTTTCAATTAGGAATGTGCCATTCTTGCATTAGAAAACATAAGGCAAAAATTGCTGATGTATTTTTTCCCCAGTTCAGAAATGAAGTGCTTCACAGAAGTTGAATAAAGCTGGGCCAGTCTTGCCCTATGTTCTTCTCTGGTTTCATCCATGCAAAACTTTAGCGTATATTTAGAGAAGGCAACTTCCCTTTGAAATTCCTGCCTAGTGTCCTTACTTTTCCCTGTGATTTTTGTTCCTATTTTGCAGTGAAGTATAGATGAGAAATGGGTAAAGTTGTTTTTCACATAAACTGTCTTCATGTCCTTCTAAGTGAGTTGGTGATTTATAGTGCTTGCCTAATGAGGATTAGATTGTCAGGCTGTGAATCTTATCTGCCTCCCAACATTTATTCTCACCTGTCGCTCTTTGGCCACGGTTTTTTGAAATGACGTCCCTTGGAGTCCACTTGTCAAAAGGAACACTGCTCCTGAACTGGGGATATGGAGGTCGGTTGAGAGCGGTCTCCTGTCCCCTGATTTTGTTTGTATTCTTTCAGCGAAGCAGAACTCGGCCTTTGCTTTGATGGTCACTTAGAGAATGAGCAAATGAGAAGGCCTTAGCATTTAGGAGCATATAAATAGAATAAGCAAAGAAAGGGCCTAGGAGGAACTTTGAAGTGGCATCCAGTTTGAACTTCGGTGGGAGAAGGCCAGATGTGCCTTTGCCGGTGCTGTCCCAAGTCAGTGTGGCCTTTATCCTTTTTCTTCCCCTTTCTCTCTTTCTCTCTCTCTT
>VWPW01016165.1:551389-635209 GCA_013389825.1 Crypturellus undulatus
TCTGTCTTCTGTGAGAACAGGGATTTTAACCAAGTGTTACACTGGAGGGACCCCAAACCAAGCGTCCCCACCCTGGTACTTTGATCTTTCTTAGCAACCTTCTCTTTTCCAGGGGAAGGATGGTGTGACCCCGTGGTTTTGACTGTGTCCATCGTGCTGTACAAGTGGGCCTCGTATCTTATGTCCTGTTTCAATGGCTACTGTCTGGGTTGATTCCCAATTAAAAAAAAAAACATTCAAAATGGCAAAACCAGACAGAACTTTGAATTTGCTGATTTCATGGCAGTTTTGATCAGAACAAAATATTGGTACACAGAATATTGGGGCTATCTTGCAGTTTTGCAGTCTTGTAAAATGCAAGATAATGCTGAAAAAAAAAACAGCAAAAACATTTGAAAGCATCTGCAAGCTGTTAGCCTATAGGAAAGATGGGCATTTGAGTCTCAGAAGACCGCAGTGAGAAGATAGGGTTATGTACTGTGCTAATTCCATTTATTCCTCAGTTACGTGCCTTGTATCAGGTTGCTCTGCCATTAATGGCTTGGCTTTACTTATTAATTCAAAATTGGAGTGCCGGAGCAGGAAAAGAACAAAACATGCTTTGCCAAAAGTCCTTGGCTCGTAGGGCTCGTGCCTGTAGCCTTGTTGATGTGCTAACACTGCTGTATGTGCAGTAGGTGCAATCACATGCAGCACGTGCGGGTGCCCCTCTCATCACTGTTTTTTTCCCTCCTTGTCCTGTATATTTCAACCATCCTGGATTTGAAAGGGAATTCTGGCCCTACCAAATGACTTCTTTCTTGTAATAGGCTTGAGCGCTTTTGTTGGGAAGCGCTGCCCCCTGAATTGTGTAGGGTGTACTGAAAAATTGGATAATGCTATTTGAAAAATTTGTTTGAAGGTTTTTTTAAATCTGTGGCCATTTGGTCTCTGATAAGATGCCTGTTGACTGTGAACTCACTGAGTACATTAAGACTCTAATAAGGGTGGTAGGTTTTTTTGTTTGTTTGTTTTTGTTTCGAATATTAGTGAGAATAGGTGAAATAGTACTGTCACTTCAAGAGAGTCATTTCTCGGAGTGCCTAAAGGGATGGAAAGGAGAGCAGATGGGGAGGCAAACAACCTGAGACAAATTCAAGGTTGTCGTGAACTTCTAACCTGAAAAAGATAATTCCTTGTGTTCAAAGGGCTTGTCTGGGTGCCAAAGCTTGCAATGTTCAGAGGAGTGGATTGGGAAGAAAAGTCTAAAAACTCATGAGAAAGAGGTTCAAATTATTCTGATAAATTGCTATCAGTTATGGTGCACCGAGACAGCTGAAAATGGAAACTGCCCCTAAGCAGTTTTAGCAGCTTGGTATTTTACTTTATTTTGTCTTCTTTTATTTTGTTTTTTTAATTCTTTTATACTGGGTCGCTGTCCAGGGCCACTGCAGGGATTAAGAACAGAATGTTACCTCAACAGATGCAAGAACTCTGATTTATTTTCTATTGAAATGCATATTCATAATGTCATCTTAGGCAGCTGTGCCGACTTCTGGAGCCCAACACCTCCCAGTGACAAATACTAATGAGTAACAGTTCATGCCACAAACCAAGTCTGGAGAATATGCTCGTGAATACTAACTAATAAAACACACAGGCAGTTTTAGCTCTTTTTGACCGTAGCATTTAATACCTTTACAACCTAAGTATGGATGCTAAAATAGTAAGGGGCAGTTAGTTCCTTTTTTACAAGACCAGCAGTGTGTGTGTATAGGTACTCTGGTGTTATCAAGGACAGCCCATAGAGAGAAGGAAGAGGAGCTCTGTTTTCCTATGTCTTGGATGCTGCGTCTGTGCCTAAGAAAGCAAATGAACACAGTGGCTTCCAGCTGCTGGGATCAACATTACTCGGTCATTACAGCTGAGAAAAGTATAGACACATAGCCATGCAAAACTGGAGGTCTGAAATGCAGACTGGAGGTTATAAAAATTAAAGCTCTCTGATATTAAGCAGAAAGATTTTTGTTTTATTTGGACTGGGGTCTAATAATGATATGTGTTGTTATAAAGTAGTATCCAAAACATTAAGCTTGTGTGGGGACCCCGAAGGAAAGTTTGTGCATAACTGAATGACTGTCTAAATGGAATGGCATGAAGGTTGTGAATATGAAATGGTAGCTCTTAATGAACCTAGTCCTAGTCTGCAGATTAAGTTCAAAATGAATGCCTTCACCTGCTGTTGTGTGGGAGGGTTATGAAAATAATTAGCAAGATCCTCTGCGTCTTACACAGAATTTGGAGGAGTCTTGTCAAAATATGAGCTAAATTAACCTCAAAAATGCAGTATTTTGGATGAGTAATGATAGAGTTTTCAAATGGTAGTGTTGAAAATCTATTTATCCAGTTAAACATGCTTACAGTAGTCATACTTTTTAGTAGTACGAGTTGGGTTTTCCGTGATTGCTTATAAGACCTCATTTGCATTGAAGCGCAAGAGAAAGAAAAGGTTGCCCTTCATCTTCCTCAGCTTTTCTGTGCACAGTGACTATAAAAATATCGTAATACTAGAATAAAAGTATATTATGGCCCACAGAATTTCACATCTGCGCTGATATTTTTTGCCCTTCTATGTATGATTAGACAAAACATCAGCTACACCTGTATACTTCTTGACATTAGTTTGAGTGGAAAGGAAAAAAGTGTTTTGCCTCAAAATATTACGATATTTTTGGAAGACTGACTCTATATATGACTTCAGATTGATTCAAAACATTTTGACATAGGTTTGTGTCACTGCATTCCTTCCTGTCTGCCCTTTTTTCATCGTCCTTCTCTGCATTTTCCCTTCTAGTTTTGTATGACCTCCCTTTAGGACCTCTGAGTGTCACCGCTTCCCATTGCACAAAGTGGAGTCTCTGCCGCCTGTCCCAGCTCTGAGCAGCTGGGACCAAGCAGTGGTCTTAGAGCAAGAGTCCACATGACTTAATTTTACATTTTGGGTGTCACTTTTATAACAGAAGTTTATTTAGAAGCTAGACTTACAATTCTCTGACTCTTATGACTTAAAATTCCAGCTAACTGCAGCAAAACTAAGAGAAGTTACAGAAACTGGGTTACCTTGATGCTCTGGCAGTTCACGTGTGGGCAGGTTTATCCAAATGCCCTTCAGCCACGAGCATAGCTGGAAATGCTGTATTAGGCTTCTTGTATGGAAGGAACTTGCAATTTGTCGTGCTCTAAAATTGCCCGACGCTTGTGATCCAAAGGAATTTTCAGGAAACCAGGAGAATGTGGAGATGGCTGTGTGGAGCCCAAACTGCCTCGGAAAGCTGGAGAGTAGAAACCATAATGTTTGCAAGCAGAACTGAGCCCCAGGGTTTGAAAGGCTCAAAAGAGGAGGCCACAAGGCAGCAAAGAGGTCACTGCCAGTGAGAAAATGGCTCTTCTGCCCCTCTTTTGGCATCTTGCACCTGAGCAGGCTTTTCTCCTCCATATTTGTTCATACCCCAAAGTATTTTGCAGGGTATTTAAAGTATTTTGCAGGGTATTTAAAGTATTTTGCAGGGTATTTAAGTGTTTGAGTGATTCTTTTTAGGAGTGTGTATATTTGTGTGGATGGGTTATAAGAAAATACGAGAAGTTACATACATGTCATAATGAAATATTGGGATTTCACCCAATTCATCCCAGTCTTCACAGGGATTCTGTGCTTGTACTGGATTTATGTAACTGAGTTGAAAAGTTCAATATCTAGTTGAACAATATCTATATAAGTTTCTTATTTCTTTTCCACAGTCATAATGAACGAAAAGTAACCTGCAAACATCCAGTAACGGGACAACCATCGCAGGACAACTGTATTTTTGTTGTGAATGAGCAGTAAGTGACATCTGTTCCTGGCTATAAAATATGTATTTTTTTAAAGTGTGTTAATATTGTAGTATGTTCCAGTGATTTCTAATTACAGAGTTTGCAACTTTCCTGTGTACCAATAAGGAGACCTTTTAATTATACAAAAGTGATACTTACTACTAATTTTTAAGACTAAAAAAAACCCCACAAATTGATTATATGGTAGAACTGTATTAAGTGGATTGCCATTTGTCACTTGGGTTTTTTAGCTCTAGTTTTTGCAAATAGCCTATTTAAAAAAAAACAATCCAGAAAATTACCAAGAAGGAATCTATTTTTGAATCCTATAGGGAACATCAAGTTTGTTTAATTTATATTGTTTGCCTAATACTCTTCTCATGTGGCTGCCTTCTTGGCTGGTCTAGACATTTTCTGAGTAGTGGAGTAATGATTTGTCTTGCTATCTTAGTATTAATTTTATAGCATACACAGCAAATACTTTCCTGAAAAAGTTAAATGGTTTGAGAAGTGTACAGAACTGACATCAGGATATTATATGTGGCCAGGTATAGGGTGTCCTATTTCTTGCCATTGCTGCAGCACCAGAAATAGTGGTTAAAGAAAGGCCTTGAGAGACTTGGGATATGAGAAACTGAACAAACATAAGTGCTTTTACACAAGTGGGTCAAAGCCAAATGGGGTCTTTGAAGAACGTTTCTCACCATTTCTGCCTCGTGCTCATAACTGCCTTTTCCCCTCCCTTCAACCCCTTAGAATAATAGAGAATTCATCTGTGATAAATTTAAGTTTTCCTTTGCTGTATAATTTAATGGCCTTTTTAAATCACAGTGAAGGTACCTGTACAGTGAAATGTGAACTGCTTAAAAATAGGAAAAGTAGGACACAGTTCCTATTAGGCAACATCTAGGAATGCTTTTTAATAGCAATCTGCAGACACAGCATGTTCTAGTGCTATTACATATTCTATTTTCAGGACTGCTGCAGCTATGACATCTGAAGAAAAGAAAGAGCGACCAGTAAGCATGCTATGTGAAGCTACTAACTATAATTTGACATCAGATTATGCTGCTCATCCCATGAGCCCTGTGGGCAGAGTAAGTCTTTGTGTCCAAATTAAATTAAAATATAAATAGTTACTCCGTAAGGTACTAGAGTGCTATTCACAGAGAAACTTTGTTATTAGTACTCCACCTGAAAAGAGGGAGAAAAAAAAAAACTTTTATCTGCCTCAGAGCATTTGGCTCCTTTCAGGTTTAATTTGGAAACTCAGGTGTCTGAAATTGTCACAGAAGCTGCAACTTTTGTCAGAGATCACGGATCGTGTGACTTACACCTACTTAAATTGTTTACGGAACCTAAACTTCCCAAACAACCTGAACAAGTGTGTGCATGCAAAAGAGCAAATTTTTGAGCAACTATTCGGGCACCTGGGTAAGCCTCACTGTGGCAATTGCTAGATGTGCAAACAATTGAGCAGATTTCTTCAGGTAAAACAGAGGGAGAACCATAATTTTCTGCAAGTGGTTACAGGAGAAATGACTGTTGACACATGTGATAGGGATTTAAGCACCTACGTCACGACTTGCATCCATTGGGCTGCAAGTGGAAGTCCTGGATCCCATTGCTTAGCTGCCCTAGCATCATCTTTTCCTCATTTCTCCCTTTATCCAGCTTTAGGGAAGGTAAAGGAATCCTCAAACATTTATGCACGTGATGGATTCAGTGGTAGGTACTTAAAGATTATGGGACTAAGCTGGTGAGAATATTGTGTGCATTTTTTTACTTTCTGCAGAGCCTTCATAAAAGGAAAGGACACTTACTGCATAATTAAATATTTAGCCTAAGTTCTGTCCTTATCAGTCAAGCAGTCNATCTTTTCCCCATTTCTCCCTTTATCCAGGGATATCCTCAAATCCTCAAATGTTATCCTCAAACATTTATGCACGTGATGGATTCAGTGGTAGGTACTTAAAGATTATGGGACTAAGCTGGTGAGAATATTGTGTGCATTTTTTACTTTCTGCGGAGCCTTCATAAAAGGAAAGGGCACTTACTGCATAATTAAATATTTAGCCTAAGTTCTGTCCTTATCAGTCAAGCAGTCTTTTGAAAAAAATGGAACATCAAGTTGACAGCTTTGGTCACTGATCAGGGACAAGAACCTTGTAGAAGACATTACATGTCTTCTACTTGTCAGATAACAAAAAAAAAAGGAAAAAATTTTCTTTTATTGAAAACCTTAACTCTGAAAAGTACAGCAGATTAATCCAGTCTGCAAGGGGAAATGTAGTTTGGTGTCTGCAATTTGCTTAATTTCAGGAAGTTTGGATAGAAATAATTTATTTTCATGTTACAGATAAGAAATGTTGTAAACTTGCATCTAGAAAAAGCTGCTTTAGGAGTGTTTTTTGAAACATCTTTTTTGTTTTGTTTCATTAGCAAGGCAGAATCCTTGACCTACATTTGCAAACTATTGTTTAAGGAAAAAAATGCCACTTGCCTTAATCTGTCGATGTTGCTGGAAAAGAAAAGAGTCACAGGTGAATTGTAAACAGCAACAAAATCCATATATAGTCTCAAGTTATGTTTAAGTCCATAACTGGCAAGGGAGACAATTTTAAAAAAATAAACTGTTTATTTCTTAGACTTGTTATGATGATACTGATTATGGTAGTAGTTATACAGAAAATGAGTTCTATAGAAACTCATTTTACAGAATGATAGAACTGTCTAGGAAGAGCTTCCAGGTTAAATATAGGAAATGAATTCCAATTTAGGAACACATGTTTTGCAAATATATTTTCATGGTCCTCTTTCAAATGAGCAGTTAAAAGACTGCCCTTCAGCATATTTGTTTCATAGTGTTTTAGAAGGAAATTGAGATTGCTACAGGGTAATTATTGTAATTTCTTTGCATTCTTTGATTAATGATATTTCAGCTTCCTGTGGAAATTATTTAATTATATTTTAAAGATGTGCAGACTTTTGTGCTACTTTTCATCACTGCTAACCCTTATTCCAATTATTAAATACACTTAAAATATTAATGTGATTAATGTGACTATATGGGCCATTTTTGTTCATCAGTTTCAAATGCAAACTTATCTGGATTGCTGCTACACCGTTTTAATAGCGTTGTTTTCAGGAGGCAAATATTTGCAATGTAGAACCACAGCCTTGTTTTTGTGGCTCTTTAAGGCTAGCAGCTTGAATAAGTTAAAAGATAACTGTTTAGAAATTGCTCACAGGTTGTATCTGGATGCCCCAGCTAATTCTCTTCTCTGCTTTTATTGTTCATCTCCCCAACAGTAGAGCTCGAAATTTTTGTGTTGTTGTGTTAAAATCTGAATAAAATATGTGGAGGCTCTGTGTATTACAGCATAAGAGCAAGAAGATTCTGGTGAAAAAAAAAGCAAATTATGGACTAGAACGGTGCTCCATGGGTTTGCCACAACTATTATTTATTTTTTTAGATAGTTCTATTTGCAGAGAAAAGTCATGGAAACAACTAATATTGGGAGACAATGAGGAATTGGGATACAAGGTTTTTTTTTGGTACATTTTGGACAGTTGAGGGATGTGGAAACATGTCCTCGCTTCTCTTAATCCTAGCTGGTCTAGAATAGGGATGGCTCTTGGAGAAGATTTTCCTTTTGCCAGAAATACTGCTTCGAGTCTGATGCTGCTGCCTAGAGGCTGGTGGAAAAGATAGGCAGAGGCAAAGCCAACCCCTCCCTGGCTGAAGTCTTCTCTCTCCTCCCCGCTATAGACACGATGCTGGCCCGATAGTACCGCAGTGCTGTGCCACAGCCCTGTGTAAGAAGGGCTGTCCTCCTCCCTGCGAGCCTGGAGCGCGGTTCTGGGTGTGGAGTCGCCAGCACAGACCTCGGGCCGCAGGAAGGAGCTGCGCAAGTTTGTGATTGCTGCAAGAGCTGCACGTTTCCAGCCTCCTTTTTGAAATGAAGCAGTAGTTTTTGTAGTTCTTTTCATTTTCTAGTGAAAATCCTTACCTAGGCAAATACGAATGCCTGTCCTGAACCGCATTTAGGGTAGCAGCTTTTTAATGTGTAGATAAATAGAGCAGTGTAACCCACACAGCTCCTTGTATCCTCATGCCTGTCCTAACTCTGAGCAGACCAACCCTGACGACTTGCTCAAGGTGAACGGAGTGTCAGCCTGAGGTGGCTCCGCTGCCCCTGGGAGAGGGGCAGCTTGCACAGCACTGCTTATCCGTTCATTTACAGACCAGTTTTATCCAGAGAAATCCAGCTTGGTCTACAAGGCAAACCAGCACCCGGTCGGGCTGGGAGAGAGTCCCAGGGCAGGCTGAAAGGCTGAGGCAGAAACACACGCGGTTTATGGAGAGCTGCAGTGGTGGAAGGCACAGAAACTGCCTGCAAGATCAAGAAGGCAGCATCCTGTTGGTTTGTGGTCTTGGCAGATCAGCTAAGCCTTAAAGACGGGAAACATATTTTTAAGCGTAATTGAATATATGAGAACAAAAATGAGATTCCCTTTTTTTGACTTCATATGCGAAGAATTTCCTGCTTATCAGTAAAATTCTCAGGCGTGGTTTTTAAAATATAGAAATAATAAGTTTTGTGTTAATATAAGACCACTTCATAGATAAATTTACTAGTTCTGAAACTGGGAAAGAAATGGCAGTATATTCTGTGTCACCTACCAACTAGGCAGGAAGCAGCTCCCAGAGCAAAGGAGTATGCAGCCCCGGGTGCTGCCTGATCGTCTGCCCGGAGTTCAAAACCGTGCTAGCCTTTATTTCCTCCAGGTAGGAGAAGGTGTGGATATCAGGGGCTGAATTTTGTATTTTCTTCCTTACTACCTGAGCTGTGCTGAGTCCCACAGGCTCAACTTTCAGAGGCATCACACAACTGGGACTCGCTCAGAACAGGGGTCAGATGGCACCAAATTTGACTTTCTTTCTCTTCTTCAGAAGCCAGAACTGTGCAGTATGTCCTGTGGGGCTGTGCTTTTAGTGCCTGAGGGTGAAAAGTATTTGAACCCCTTCTTTTTTTTCTTCTTTCCTTTTTCCTGTTTCCCCAGTTTGACATAGATTAAAGATGTGTGTGTGAGAAAGTATAAGGTAGCAAGAGGATCCCAGGCATAATGATAAGAGAGAAAGTGGAAAATATAATTTTACAAGTTTGAGGAGTGATAATTAGTTTATATATATATGCAGTCGTCTGATATCTTAAAATATTTACTGTCCTGCGGCTCAGAACTGCCTCAGTGAACAGATACTGTATTTATGCAGAGTGTGGTAAAATAATGACATGAGTCAGCTAACTAAAATTGGAAAACACTTGTGATGCTCTGCTCAGTTTGTGCATCTAACCCAGTGTTCGCACTGGGTTAGATGGTCTGTTCTGAGCTCAGTGAATTTGCGGACAACCTCGTTTGCTGTCAGACCTGCTGAAGAGAAATCAGTTTAAGGGATCTGAATTTGTTAGCAGACTTGATACTGGTATTACCAAGACGTTTTGTGTTTTCAGAAACATCCCCAGGATGTTAACTCTTTTACAGAGACGGGAGATCTGAAATGCTCCTCAACCTTTAGCCCAAATAATAGAGCAGGTAGCAGGTAGCAGTGTTATAAATTGCTCATCAGTGTCTTGAAGCAGCTCCTGTGCCATGTGCCAGTATAGTGGCTATACAGTTGATCTTCTTGTTTTTTCTTTTTTTTTTTTACAACTTTGTAATTTTAGCCATCTAGATTTGGGAATGTCGCTCTGGAGCTCTCTCAATTCTATTAATTTATTTTGGTGTCTTACAAACCTCCATGCAGTGACAGGTGCAGTACTTTTTTTTTTTTTTCCCCCCAAACTGTGTTTGGACTAATTTCTGTATCTCCAAATGAGTTTATAAACACTCTATTCTTTTATATCTCCACCTAATTCTTTAAAAAGGAAAGATGAAACAACTTTGCTTTGTTTGATACATATTTATCTGAAATCTTACGATGCCATGAAAGGTTTTGTAACCTGCATTTCTTGTTCGACTTCTTAGGCTTTGTGTCCTTCAGTTAAGCAAGTGGTATTATTGGCAAAAGCTGCCCATCATTTTGAATTTGGTTTCCAGTTTAGATTTTTTAAATCCACAGTGAAGTTCTCTCTGCAGAATGTGTAAAACTCTGCACGATGCTCTGCCGGACGTTGAGAAAGTTTTTGCAGAGAAATCCTGCACCCTAATTTGCAGCAAAACCTGAGAAGGAGTCTGTTTGTTTAGCCTTCCTCTTTGAGGATCTCATTTAGGAGCTTTGCATAACCTTGTCATTAGTCAAATGCCTCTGTGGTGGCGAGGGCGAAGCTGAAGCACAAGGCTGTATTGTCTGGATTAGAGGGGTGGATTTGGAGCAGAGCCGAGAACACAGCTTGAAAAACTTATTTTGAACATCCCCTTTGCAGATTGGGATAGCGTCATTGCCACAGTGCTTGGCCCCTGAGTCGCCAGTTCTTACCAAAATTAAAACAAATATAAATGTTTCACTATTTTAATTGCAGAACAAACTTTCTGAATGTGAGCTGAAAAGAATAAAGTGTGAATGGCACTGGAGCTTTCTTTAGGCCTCTTCCCATTTCTTTTGATTTCTGATGCGAAGGAGGAATGACATCCAAGATGGGTTATTTATGCAGTTTTTCTTAAATATCTATGATCATTGCATAGCTATAACGATTTGAAAGTACAGTCAAGAGCAGGAGTTAGCACTGGTATTACAGAGCAAAAGACTTCAAAGTAGATCCTAGAGCAAGCAGGTAAAATAATCAATATTCAAACCAAGCAAGAGATGATAGAGGGAAAGGACCTTGAGGAGAAAGGAAAGAAAGGTAAAAAAAAAGATGTGTTTTGGAAGGTGGAAGGCCCAGTAATAAGTCTGGAATTGTACCTTGTGGAAATCCCAGCACGTTTGCAAGTAGAGCTTTGATACAAGCAGGGAAGAGTAGAATTTTTCTGCCCAAATGATGATTTTTTTTCCATGGTTAATATTAGCTCTATTAGTTTTAGTTCTCTTTTTACAGTTTGGCAAACCTTATACCTACTTTATAAGAAAGTCAAATAATATATTTGTTTTTCTTCCCGATTAAAAAAAAATCTTTTTAAGTACTTGTCTGGGGAGTTGTCTTTTAAAGTCCTAGAGAGGAAAAAAAGAAATGCTGAAGTCATCAGAACCATTGTGATAATTACTTATCTAAAAAAGGAATACACTACATATTCTGCAAACCTCTAGAGAGGCACATATAAGAGAAAGATCATAAAAGGAAATGCATTAGAATTTTTCTAAAGTCGTCAAATATCAATACAAAGTTTTCTTTAACCTGTGCAATTTAATTTAGACATCACGATCTTCAAAGAAGGTTCATAATTTTGGGAAGAGATCCAACTCAATAAAGAGGAATCCTAATGCACCCGTTGTCAGGCGTGGCTGGCTCTACAAGCAGGTACTTCCCACCTTCTTCCTTTTTTCCTTTTGTTTTCTTTGTAAGGTGTCTCATATGTTTAATGTATCAAGAAGAGTCACTTGTGCAAAATATAATGGTGGGAATATTAACATGAAGCTATAAAGCAGGAGGAATTGACACTTAAAAAAAAAAAAAAAACTATTATAATTAGCTCCTTATTGGATAACTCTCTGTTGAGTAATGACATTAGACAGCTACAGAGTACTACATTAGTGTATCTGTTACCTCTACAAAATACACAAAGAGCTTGAAAAAATTAGGCAGATTCTGGTTGCAGCATGATGAATTCCCCACTTCCATCTCACTTTTTATTCTGGGATGCTTTGCAGTGCGTTTCACACATGTGGAAAGAAGTGAAAACAACTTAGTGGATTGCTCTAAAGATTCTTGCTATTAGATATGTCTCTTGTTTCATGTCAAACCAGTAGAGAAATATTCAAAATGCATATTCATCACAATAATCCATTGAAAAATGTTACTTTTCTAAAGCATTTACAGAGAAGTTGTTAAAACGTTATCATAGCTGAGAGGAAATAATGGTTATTACACTGGTAGTGAAAGGATTTGCTTTAAAGTAGGAAAGTAAGAAAGAATTTAAAACAGGGCAGCTGTGTAATCACTGCATGCCTCTGTCTGCCAGGTCTAAACCAGGCAGAAAAGCCCTTCCTAGAGGGTGCCTGCAGGCTTTGACAGTTGGTCATGTAGCAACCTGTTGAATGGCAGGATAAACGCAGTGGAATGCAGTAGTCTTTAAAAAAAAAAAAAAATCTATCTGGTGGATTGAGAACATTCTGTATACTTAAACGTTTGGGGTGTTCTCAAAATGCTGAGGTCGGTGTCCTGGAGGCTGGGGTGCCGCGTTCTGCTCCACTGCGGCGCCCGTGACCTCGGCGGGGAGGGGAGGAGGCCGCTTCCTGCTTTGTGCCTGCCTGCCCAGCTGTGAAACAGGAGCTGACTGCTATGGACAGCACTTCCAGGCTTCGTTAATGTGTGTTAAATCGCTTTGGAGCCCCCAGAAGTAAGGTGCTCTGAAGTGCCCAGTTACCCTGTTTATGAAAACTTTGGCAGCAAAGGTGTTTTGAAACTTTTGCTGGATACTTTTTCCTAGCTCCTGTTTGCCTTCCCCTTTATTCTCCCTCTTTCAGCTTCTCATCCGACCCCAAGAAGAGCAGAGCTTGAAATAAGAGACTAAAAATTATGCTGCCTTCTCAAAAAAAAAAAAAATCTTTTAGTTGAACCATAAGCAGAGTTGCAGATTTCATTACAGAATCTCTCCTCTTAGTTGTCACAAAAACCTATTCACTGCAGGAATATTGATAGTTCACACATACCTTTCTTCCTGGAGCAGATTAACATATTTATTAAATCCAAGCCTAGCAGGATGTGCACGCTGCAGTGCTTCAGCTTATTTACACTGCAGTGGTGGTGCCAGAACTTTCATTCTGAGCTATGCAGTGCAAATTGCTTATAAACATAAAAGAAAATGAAATCGCTTTAGGAATAAACTTTATGTGAGGAAAAAATTTGTTTCAGATATAGGAGTAGTAGTAGAGGATGAAGTTCAGCAAATAGTTTCCTCAGAAAGCAACAAAGAAGGATTTTTTTAAAGTTTCACCTACTCGTTTCCTTTTAAAATGTATGTGTAATTTTGGCATTTACTGTAAAATGTAGTCTTCAGCTTATTAAAAATCTGACCTTCATTTAATTATTGAATTATATTGAATTATTGAATTATACTATAATTACTGAGTATCCTGGCCTTCAGGATTACTGAGTATCCAGGCCTCAGTAACAGGTCTGTGATGCGAAATCAGAGATACTTAATATGTGGTCCTAACTTTGAAAGTGAACAACCAGCCACAGTTACCTAGTTGCCTTTCCAACCTCTTTACTGTTAACAGCCCTGTAAGTTTTTCTTTGATGACTTTGACTAATACAGGACAGTACTGGAATGAAGCTGTGGAAGAAGCGGTGGTTTGTGCTCTCAGATCTGTGTCTCTTCTACTACAGAGGTAAGTTTCATTCAGGGAAGGTTGGTTCATTTTACTGGAAGCAGAAACAAAAGAGAAACTTAGTTATAAGCCTGTAAGAGCCCTGATACAACTGTATATTTTTATTTTTATCATAATTTACAGTCTTCTAAAATGCATTTTGACTCTCTACTCAAATAGAAGATAAAGGATCTGCTGTTTAACTTGATGAATAAAGCAGTGAAGCGACTGTCCATATGCTGGCCTGGTGTATATATATCTTCCTTTCTTAATTAGCGATTTCACATAATTACTTCCTGCCTTTCAGGCATGCTCAAAGGGCAGATCTTGTTGCAGCCACCTCTTTGATACGTTTGTGTTCTGGGCTGTGGGTTTTTCACTGCTACTGTTGTTACGAAGGTTTATAGGCCAAGGTAAACCTGACTTCTTGGGCAAATAGAAGGGAACAAGCAAGGGCAGGTGAAGGAGGAGTGAAACTCTGACTTTGGGCAGATAGAGGGGATATCCATGCATGTGGGAAATGTAGTAACTGTTAGCAAGTGCTTGTTAAGTGAAATGCTGTCCAGTTCCATATGAGCAAAAGTCTCTGCTCTACATGGAGAAAAAAAAGGAATCTGCCTCTGTGTACCTTTAAGTAGATACATGAGACTTATCTTACTGAGGGAATTTAGCTGCTTATAATTCTAATCTGGAGATCAGTATGGTAGAAAACTGATCTCTTCCCAGTGACAGATGATTAACTGCAGTACTCTTGAGAGGATAAACAAATGGGATTTGTTCATATGGAAACTCACTCAATCCTGAAACAAGTTGTACCAAAGTAATTGTTTAATAGGGACTAAGAGCAAAATCTATGGAAGTCAACAGTAGAAACCATCTGCAGTCTTATAAAGGATATATGGGTAAGAAAGGGTTTCAGTTTGGGAACAGAAACATTTGGTATACCAATATTTGGATAAGTATAAGTAGTATTGATGCTGATAATGCTGCAAGCAGCATCTACTGCAATTAAAATGCTGTTCTGTTAAAAGTGCTGCTTGTCTCTACACTTATCAAGACAAATGGGGTGAGGAATCTTTTTAGATGTTTATTAATTTAAAAATTCCAAATTATTGGAATATGATCATTATTATTATATACATTTAGATATATAACATATATTATTATATAATTCTTTACCCTTAGAAAGTATGTTTTTGACTAAACCATTGCTGAGTCGAAACCGGGCTACAATTTCAACCATGGAGACATCGGTTGTGCAGTAATTTTATTCTATTTAATTAAGTAGTTGTTTCATATTGTGTGGCTTCCCTTGGAGGATTTTCTTGTTTGAAACAATTTTTTAAGGTTTCTCTTCCAAAGTAATTGTTGCTTTAGAGTTAAGACTTAAATTGACTCAAAGAATTGCATATGAATCTCCCAAAAACAAAGCAACCACCAAAATCAAATAAATCATCCACCCTATTTTTTTTTCTGAGCTGTATTTTAAAGTGGGCCAAATAAGCTGAAGTGTAAGAGAATAGTCTAAATTGTCTACGTGACAAACTTAATGTTTATCTATCGCTCTCTTACTAGGATGCAGAAAAAGCTGATAAATTGGAATTAAACACATGTAAACTTAAAGGTGTTAGAAATGACTATTAAAAACAGTAAGCCTCCATTACAATCCTGTGCTTCAGACTTTGTGTCTTAGATGAATTCGGTCTTGTTCAGATAGTGAAAGGAGGGAGCAATGCACTCACTCCTAGAATGCTGTATTTCTGGTTGCCTGATTGTTTAAAGAAGTAGTAGTCATTCAGACTTCTTGAACTTGTACATTTGGAGCTGCAAGGATAGCAGCTGATGCCTAAATCTATTTTACAGATAAAATAAAAAAGGATTTTGTTGTATTTTGTCAGCACTTAGAGCTTACTGTTTATCCATTTCACCGAGGGAGGTTATTGTTGCAACAAGTAAAAGATTTGAGCACTAGCTAAAAATCTGCCATTTTTCTGCTAATTATTCAGATATTGTGTGCAAGCAAAGATGGGCATGGTGACAATGCCCATGCAGATAAAAGCTCATCTTTTGGGAAACAGATTTTTAAAAGCTGGAATGCAGCAGGATGCCTTAACAAACAAAGAGCAGCGTCTTCCAGACGCATGCAGCTATTCAATGGAAAATATTTAATGCTTTTATATGGCACTAGTGAGTGCAGCTTGCTTAGAGCAAGCAACTCAAAGCCTAATCTAGTAGAGGAGGAAAATGTTTCCCAAACCCATAGTCCACATAAAGTAAGAGACTCCAGATTTGTTACATGTTCTGTGAGAAATATGGGGGAACAAATGTTGTGTTTATCAGAGTCAATATTGGAGTGGGGAGGAGAGGTGGTTTCAAACACAGTTGTATTGTGTAGTAGACAGTTGAATACCTGAAACTAAATCCAGCCCCTTCATTTCTCTGATAACTTTAAATCAAGATACTTTTATAGTTACAGTTCTCCAATTATCTATTTAGTTAAGAAAGCCTACCTTTTACATGGAGCACATAATATGAGGCTAATGTAGCCAAGAAGAGCTTTTCCTGTCTAAATAACTACAATGAAAAATGTGGCTTTTCAGAATTCAATGGTCTGAACAAGAACGAGGGAAATCCACGTTTGTGTTAGTCTTATGTGTATTTTTCTATAGCTGGCTTAACTGTAACAGTATTAATTTTCTGTGCTTGAAATTTTAGGATATCTATTTTTCATGTTAATTGCAAAGATCCAGTCGCTTATTGTGGGCAGTATCTTGAACTAAGAATATTTGGAGCAGTCTTTTAAATATTGGTTGTGAATAGAAGTTGTGTATTTGGACTATAATTAAGATTGACTTTGTGAATTGCATCCAATTATCCCTTTATTAAAAGCATAATTGGATTTAAAAGCTGACTGTGACTTCCAATTAAAATACTAATTTGTAATTTTTATGTATCATTCTAAAATTGTATGTAAAACAATTTTCAGGGGAAATACTTCTTTTGTTGCAAATGATCTAAAACATATATTTTCACAAATGGAATGTAATTATTGATTGTACACTGTTGGCAAAGAGAATTAAAACCATCTCCTGGGTTAATATGCCTGACATCAGTCAACAAGTGGAAACACATGCAAATTGTCTCCAGAACAAGCCATCAGAAACAGTGTTTTAAAATACTTCTGCTGTCATAGGTATCGGTAATTTTTTAACTGAATAGACAAAAGATAGCGAGCATTGCTCTTACCACTCAATTAAAAGGTGGCCTTAGAAAGAAGTTACCTACAGATAAGCAGTGGTTCCCAGAAAAACTGCAAGTGAAGCTATTCATGGAAACTATTTCAATTAAGCAATGGATTCTGTAAGGTGGCTCACATAAGAGTCTACATCATGGGCGCTTTCTGAGCGTTTTTTGATGTTGTTTTTTCTTTTTTCTTTTAATACTTGTCCATCTCAGGACAAGTATTTAGGTCACCTAGATTTCACTAAGCTTAGTAGGAAGAACATTGGCTTTAGCTCTCCCATGTGCTGCTGGCCAACAGGAAATCATGGACTCATCAGTTTTATATAGAACGTGCAGTATTTGCATATAGCCTATCGATTATTTATTTTTTGTTTTCATATTTTAGATATTGGTAACCTTAATCAAATAAACTTAAGCGTATGATAAGTTAGAACAGATGAGAACCAAAAATCTCCCCCCTTTTTGATAAATGCATTCCTTTTTAATTCATAAAACAACTTAATTCTAAGAATAATACATAGGAAATGGTCTATTTTGTTAGAAATATACATTAAAAAAGTAATGAAACCCTTCATATCCATTTTACTATATTGGCTGCATAAAGTGTTTGAGAAAAATTGATGGTTGCAAAGAGCTTCAGTAGAGGGCATCTTTTTGTGTCAGTGTCACCAGTGTCAGTGCACTACATATGTCTTCTGAGGTGTCCTTACAAATTTCTGCAAATTTCTCACCTTTTATGTTTTTCCGTTAATCAAAATATCTCCATTCTCCATTAAGAAATATTAGTGACTATGTAGTTATTTATTTTAAGAAATGCAGTTGGAAGTTGGATTAAAAACTTATTTTTCCACTGCAGTGACTTTATTTAGTGTGAGACTTCAGAGGAAATTTTTTGGGGAAAATATTTATTTGCATTTTTCCAGAGGAAACATTTAGAAAATCCCCCTGAGAGAGGTAGACCTTCTGTCATTTCCGAGCAAGGAGTACAGGTCTACCTAGTATGAACCATGTCCAGAAAGGGCTCTGAAGGGGGCAGAATCAAATTACCTCATGGCATCTGCTATCATTAATGGATGGGTTAGTGATGTGATGACCTCTTCTGGTTTCTCTGGCACAATCCCTGGGGTGAGCGTGCTCGTCCCTCGCCATGCACAGGAACCAGCAACACCCTTTTGGATACAGTCGTGTTGTGTTAAATAAAAATTTCCAGGTAATAAGTGTCTGAATGAGAGTCTCATGCATCAAAATAATTTGTTTCTCTAATCAAGGATTATGTATTTCTAGATGAGAAAGAAGAAGGAATATTGGGTAGCATACTTCTACCCAGTTTTCAGATATCTGTTCTTTCTCCTGAGGACCATATTAACCGCAAATATGCCTTTAAGGTGAGGAAGTCCAGTGTTTCAGTTCTGAATTTTTTTGCATAATACTGTATCAGAGAATTGTAGTATTTAGTCAGCTGTAAATACAAGCTTAACTATTAGAATAAGGAAAAGAGTGCATATTGTAGTATTGTTTATTACTCGCCTTTTAGTTGTAGTTCATGAGTCTGAAACAGTATTTGGTATTTTGGAATTATAAAGTGCTTCTACAGCTAGATTTTCATTAATGAAGGTTATGTAGTTATTTAGATATAATTTATATTTATAATAAAATGTGATTTTTGTTATCATTTAAATCACAGCATTACATGAATCATTGCAAGGAATGTTTCATAGGTGATTTTAATCATGTTATAAATTAGGTGTTAAAAATAAATTATTAAATATTTTCTCCTGACCTGTTTTGTTTGTTTGTTTGCTTTATGATCTCCTTTCGGCTATGAGCTTCTTAATGCCTGCTAAACTGCACATAACTTATTTACAGTGGTAAGTAGAAACTAAAATTTACTATACTGTTGAGACAGTGAAAAACTTTACCAAAACTTGTTATTTATATTCATTTACACTAATGAATAATCAAGTTTTTTTCTTTAAGAAATGCAAGAGCTTTTAATAAGGTGTATTAATGAAGATGCAACTATGGTTGGAAATTATAAGAAATTATTAAATGTAAACTCATTAAGAGGAAAATAACTGAAATATTTCAGTAATTTTTCCTGATAACACTGTTTTCAGAAATCTTATTAAATAAAAAAAATAGAACAAGTAGACAGTAACATTATTTGCCTCTCTTCTTTTACAGAATCTTATATTTTTATTGCAATGACCATGTCATTTCCAATCAGGCAGCTCATCCAAACATGAGGACCTATTATTTCTGCACAGATACAGGGAAAGAAATGGAGTTGTGGATGAAAGCCATGACAGATGCAGCACTTGTGCAGACAGAGCCTGTGAAAAGGTAATGTGGATTGGCAAACCAGTGGATTAGTGTATTTCTTTTTTGTATTTGATTTATTTGAATGATTTTTATTTTACTGAATTAAAATAAAATGTAAATCAAATGAAGTAATTCCTTCTTATGTTTAAAGATCCTTGCTAATTTAACAATACTGGATAAAACTTTGGTATATCAAAATCTAAGTTCTGTTCTGACTATAGGTGTCTCAAGAGCAAGGGGCTAGAATTAGTGAAACTCACTAGTTAATTTAGCCAGTGGCAACAAATTAAGTGAAGTGGTAAGTGCTGCCCAGTGGATGCTGGCTGATACTGGCTGCTGTCTCTAGTTCTGCTTTTGCACTCTGCTAGTCTCTGTTAGTTCCTGCTACCCTGGTATTACATTAATGAGAAATTTCAAGTCAAGCAGGTACCAAGGAGGAAAAAGTACAGTTTATGCAGAAAAGTGAACACACACAACTTGCTCAATTAAAAAAGATCATAAATTTCTCATCAATTACCTTGCTATATATCTAAATATACCAAGTTTTTCCTTTTTTGCATCAGACAGCACAGTGAAATAGATTAAGAGAAGCAACAACATTCTCTATACTAAATAAACTATTTCTCTGTACTAAATAAAAGATTTTAACTTGTAGAAGGGATGAGTGGTAGGTTCAGTTTTCATTATGAAGTTGGATTTGATTAGGTGCGGTTTCCTCTGAAGATACGATGTTAATCTCCTGTAATCTCCCTCCGCTTGCTTTAGGGAACAATGCACCATGTGCAGAAAAGGTGAACAGAGAGTAAGACAGAACACAAATAGGTGCTTCCTGTTGACTTTAATTTCACTAGTTTCACTTTAGTGTCTCCATGGAGAGCTTTTAAAAGAGATTACACTTAAAACAATGAGATTACTTTGACAGGGTAAAAATCTCATCTAGGTTAGTTAATAATAAACCTCATTTGAAAAATCAGTGTTGGGTTGCACTGTGAGTGCATTGTAAATAGCTAAGGTACCTACAGAAGAAGAAAAGATTTTTATTTAAAGTTAAGTGGGTCTAATTTGGTTTAATCTTTTAACTTGCAAACCCTTAGACAGGTGATATGTAAGTAGGTCATGCCCAATCAGTTTGAACCAGTGAATGGACCTTCATTTGTTTCAAAAAAAAATTCGTTATGTGCAATATTGTAAAGATTGAACGTTTGAGGAGGACATCCTTTCTTTACAGTAGCGGGAGAAAAATTGTTAAAAACAATACATCTCTTTGACAGAACCTGCTTAGTAGGTCTTTTCGTAGTATCTCATAAAAGACAATGTTCTACAGAAGGTATTTAGTAAATTTAAATATATAAACAATTATTATAGAATTACTTGTAATATATATTTTAACATAGGAAGCAATCCAAAAATAATTTTTTCATGTAAATAATCACTTTTTCACTGGTTCATTAATATAGGAGTAGGGTCATATTTGCAACCTCACAGGATATCAAGGTATTTACAAAGTGCTGCCTAACTTTTGGTCCGTCTTTGCTGGATATTTTAGGCTTCCTAGGCTGTGCTCCCACAATTGCTTACCAAAAGTCAAGTGTCAGAGATAAGAAAAGCACCTATTTAGCACCAACCTTATTGTTTTAATTCAGGAAAAAAAAGAGCAAAGGAAAAAAAGCGAGAACAAAACAAGAGCAATGTGACCTCTTTGGATTCTTAAAATAATTGCTAGATAGAAGGACTATTTCAATACCAGTGAAGTCTCTTAGACTTTCATGTCTGTTAGCTATAATGGAGAAACAAAATCACTCCAACATCTGTTTTTAAAGAATTCATCTTCTGACTATCATAGTGGACCTTAAAATGAACCGTTGAGCATGGTGTGATCTTATCCAGCAGAAATACTGCTTATTCCATGTAAAAATCTGTTAAGTATTAAGCATTGTATTACCTCATCTCTGAGTTTGGCATGCAGGTAGCTTTCAAGATAAATGGTTTTGGTTGAATCAGAAATTCAGCTGGTGCCTTTTTGCTCGATTCCATTTTTTTCTAGAGTTTCTAATATGATGTTGACTCTAGCTTTCCAGCAGACCAGCTATTTGGGAAATTACAGCTAGTTTTTTTAAGAGAATCTACTCTCTTAAAAATATATGCAAATTGCTGTTGAGGCGGTTGTATGTGCTTTTTCATGTGGATTGCTCAATGATAAATCAGAGTATTTGCAGTATAGTTCTTGAAATCAAGAACTTGAGAGACTTCTGTGCTGAGAATACTCTGAAAATCTTAACCCAACAATCTGTCAATGTCTGATGTGTAAATTTAAATAATTTCACTGATAGAATCTGTATCTTCATCTTTCTAAGTGTGAGAGTTGCTTGGAAAGAAAGAAGATAATAAGAATATTTAAAACATTGAGTAGTTTTTTACTGAGTAATCCATCAACTATTCTCACTTTCCATATGTAAAGAGCCACATAATAGAGAACTGAGAAATTGAGGCAGGAAAATTGAAATGTAACCATTTCTTTTAGAATTGATCTTGAAATACTATCAGCTTGCAATGGGAAACCTCTGTCTGATGTGTAAGTGGAAGAAGAACAGCTATTCTGTATTTTGTCTCATGAACTTAACTGTAATTACTGCTTTCTGGTGTTTTTATTTTGCCTAGATAATAGCTACAAGTTTAATAATGTCCTGAGGGGACCTGTCAAAATAATTAAACCTAAATACTTTAATCAGGCAGGAATTACTTAAACTTATCACTCAAAGTATGATCTCAAGCAACCTCTGTAGATGAGCAAAACGCTTTATTCATGCCATAGTGTGTCCCTGCAGGCTGTAGTTAAGTTGTATTTATGAGTAGCTGTTGTTTGCTTGTGTTTGTACATGCTAATATCCACCAACCTTGTGATTTACTGGTTCTACCCTGAATGCAGCCTGATTTCCCTGTTCCCCCCACAATTTCTCTCAGCAGCTCCGTGTGTTGCACAGAAGTTGTTTCTCTGTGCCCTTGCTTCTCGAAGGGCTTGTCAGGCTACTGGCATTCGCAGGGCAGGTTCTGCCAGCCTTGCTGTGCTCCCGCAGAGGGGTTTTGCTTTTCTCATGCTGCTACCTGACTTTGTTGCGTAACTAGTGATACAGTCTGTCTCATACAGTCCAATATTGTCTATGCTGATGTTAGAAAAAGGGAACTTTTAGAATAATTTATATATTTTAAACAGTTTTAAATATTTTTACTGCTTATTCCTCATTTGTTGATAAAGTCCTATTCAGCATATGCTGAAGCCCATTTTTGTTCTATGCCTGTTTCTTTTTTGTCTCCTCCCTCTCCCATCTTTAAAATACCGTGCAACTCCTGGTGAAGGTGTCTTCAAGAGCATGGTATTACATTTGTTACACTTATATACTAGTTTCTGATAATTCTTTCCCATTTGGAGTCTTTGATGTTGAATGAGATATTTTGCAGATGCGGAGTTGGCTAAATTAATCCTTGGATTAAAGGAGAACCCAGAGGTCTATATATATCAATTTGTGTGCCAGTCATTCAGTCAGTGCACCATCAAACTGAATGTCAGATAGAAATGCTTGGCTCTGTTCTATATAATCCATGCCAGAGAAACAAGTGATAGAGATCCTGTGGAAAACAACTGTGCAACTTTTTTTTTAATTAAGATCTACAGGGAAAAATGCAGTATTGTAGGTAGAACACTGGCCTCAATCTTGAATTTGATGCCTGTCTGATGAATATCAAGAGAAACTCATGTCTCCCTTTGTAAAATGGCAACAGATTTTCTGCTGTAAATCACTTATTTTACAAGTACTGCATATGTGTGGCACTGTGTAGGGCATGTACATTAAAAAAATGCCTGTGTGCAGGATGGTTTCCAAGATATTACTTACTTTCAAATTCTGGAGTGCTGACTGGGACATGGCATTTTTTTTTCGTAGATAATTTGGAGAAATTGATGGGGTTTTTTATCCACTTTCTTTGAAAAATGCCTCTTGTATATGGTAAACCACTGCATACTGTAGTTTTGAACCAGAGGGAGGAGACAGTCCAGTTTATTGCATACTTTTAAAGTGCAATAGGACACTAGCATAGTAGTTCTTTGCTGATAGCTGGGAATGATAGAAAAGATGATGTGAGGGTGGCAGTTCTGTCATGTGTCCTTCCTTCCTCCCCAGCAACAGCCCCCATAAAAATTCAATTTTTTCCTTTGTTTTTGCTTTCCTCTCGAAATTACTGTGGGCAGAAATACTGCCAACTCCTATCTAATGACAGAATATGTCATATGTATCTAACCTCTATACTTAATAGTACTGTACAAGAAAAGCCATGCTGTGTTTAAGAAATAATGCTGATGTGCATAACCAAGGACATGCACATTAGATGAAGTGTTAGATGAAGTGTCCAAGTGTTTTCAGGAGCACTTCATTTAATGTACATGTGCACTTCTGTGTCAGCAGTTCAGGAATAATACCTGGAAGAAACCAGAGGAAAAGGGCTATTTGGAGCTGCTCAAAATAGCAGAATGGCTTTTGGAAAAATCTTATGATATGGTCAAGTATCATAGAATCATCCTAGTTGAAAAAGACCGTCGAGACCATCAAGTCCCATGCATACACTGGGGCCGTCATGCTGTCCCAAATAGTTAAGTTGGTGGGAACTTTTGTCTTAAATAATTTCCTGGGGAAATGCAGACATGTTGAATGTTTAGCTTCATGTTCAAGACTGGGTAAGCAAAAATGTGTATGGCTACATATGCAGTTGCTCTGCTTGGAAAATTTTCTGCTTGAGTATTTTTCAGTGAAGTGGTGATTCTTGTGCTCTTGCTCACTTGTTTATGTGATGGCCTTTTACATATACAATTATAAAGATAAATAATGTATTTGCAAAAAAAAGGATGGAAAGCAGTTTGAAAACTTAATGTAACCTTAAGCTGTATTCGACTTGTTCTTACTTTTGATTTATACAGATATGTAATCCTTAAAGAACTTTATCTTTTCCTCTTTCTTCCTCATATGCCCAAATATGTTGATCAAAACATTTTAGGTTTTGTGTGTGTGTGTGCTTGTTTTTCTGTCTAAGTTCTGGACAAGATGGAGCTTCTTGACATTTTGAAATCTCAAACAGAGACTAATAGAATTACATACAGTGACTGCTCTAAAAATATGTACTTATTTCTGTGGTACAGTTCCCCAGTCAGCAGCTATTTTCTTCTATAAAATTAGCGAAGCCACAGTTATTTTCCACAAAGTGTAGAAGAGCCAAAGTGATAACATACCAGAGAAACCTAATTGATGCCAGCGGCCATGAGAAGTTGTTGTGGGTTTTGCCTTTTTTGTTTGTTTGTTTTGTTTTAAGGAACTCATTATAGGGTAAATGCAGTAATTTTGTGAATCACAGACTAGTCAGCAACATAATGTGCTACCATTTTTGAAGACTGATTTAAAAACAGTCCGAATCTCAGACTGTTGACATCTGGAAGCTTTGACTCTTGAAGAACCATTAAATTTTGTGTTCAAATATTCAGTTCTTTGGGAACTGAACATCTGCTTTTCTGGACTCTGTCTTAATTTCCTCTTCCTGAAGGGGAATAACTGGAACTAACTTTAAAATTTTCTTTTATCTTAAACTTTTAATATAGCAAGAGAAGCACAGCAAAACAATTGACATTGATTACTGTGAAAATGTGTCCAGGATTTGTCTTTCAAAGTGTTAGTTTAAAATATCTGAACATAGACCCCTGAAACAACCCTTAAAACACTTAGGATTCACTTTATTTTTTTTTTCTACGTGTGTTTTGTTGATGTTACAGCTTGTCATATATTCCTTTCTAGAGTAGAGAAGCTAACCACTGAAAACACACCACCTCGAGAAACAAACAATATTTCCAACCACCGGGTGCTAATTAAGCCAGAGACACAAAATAACCAGAAAAACAAAGAAGTAAACAAAAATGAAGAGAAGAAAGCTTTGGAAGCTGAAAAATACGGATTCCAGAAGGTTGGGCAAGACAAACCGTTAACAAAAATTAACAGCGTAAAGCTAAATCCTTTGGGGTCAGAATACAGGACCTTACCCACCAGCACTGTTCAGGCTGGGCACTTCAGGCCAGTCCACTTAAACGGGTCTGAACACAGAGCTCTCAGCGGCGTCCTGGCCGATGTGGGCGACGGAGGCCACCACAACGCAGCTCATGCGCTCGTGGAGTCAGAACGAGTCATGCAGAGAACCAATTCGATGCTGCAGCTGGAACAGTGGATTAAAATACAAAGAGGAAAAGGGCAAGAAGAGGAAACAAGAGGGTAAGTGCTATTTAATTTAATTTTATTTTGTTTTGTAGCTGGACTTTCTACTAAACAGCATTTATACTCGTATCCTGTCTCACTCCTTTGTGTATTGTTAATCTGTATCATGTAAACAGGTATTTCACTATTCTTTGTAAGAATTACCAGGATGCTTACTCAGGGCAGCTCCATTAGAATTTCCTATTTTATTAACATTGAGTGATTATTAATAGCATTTAATTTGTTAGTAACTTAATAAATAAATCCCTTTCAGATACTAAAATTTTCTCTGTTAGCAGAGTGAAGGTGTCATCAATCATAAAATTTCTTTTCCTCCTAAAATCTGTTCTTGAAATTGCTCTACCTCTTTGTTTTGTTTATAAGATCTTGTAATAAAATTTCATGTAAAATTCTTCAAATAATATTCTAGGCAGCTTTTAATGCTTAAACAAGCTTTACTAGAAGAGGGAGAGAATCTTTACCTTAAAGTTATTTAAGTTTCTCTTAACCTGATACTTAAACCCTTTTTTCCTGCTGGAAGAAAACATCTCCCAGTTCTAATATTGAATTCCAGTGGATATTTATGAAGCTTTAAAATGGTGTGTGAATGATTGACAGCATTTAATCTACTACCCATAGCACTTTTTCTGTTTGACAGAAGTGCGGGGACATTGCTTTCAGCCTAGCCTACAGACAGGCAGCCCTACTGATCATATATAAAAGCTGATTCCATTAGTTAGAAGCAATGGGGATGGTATCACAGGAGATGCTGTGAAAATTGACATCTAGGGCCTTCACTTTTAGGTGATTGATAGAGCTGAGATTAAGACCTACTCAAGTTCACAAGCGCTGTTTTCCTGAAATACTAAAATAGGGGAATGATGTTTTATTTTGTTTCTTTGCAAGTCTGAAGCAGTTTACATCATTCTCCCTTAAGCTTGCCAAATTTTGATGAAAGTTTTCCCATTGCCTTTATTCCTGCATTAAATATAATTAGGAATTGTTAAAGTGTTATTTCATCAAGTGGATAGTTTGATCGGGTTCGTGTTTGCACTACAGCAAGCGGCTTCCACCCTCTGACATCTGTTTATTGTGTATGCTTGGCTAGCGAGAACAGAGAAGGCTCTTTGCTGCAACTAGATATTCTAAATTGGACTGTAAAACTTGCATCCAGACACTGGAGATGTGAATAGCTCTGCTGGTTTTCATCTGTGCACATTAAAACCTTACATCTTTATCCCTCTCCTCCCTTTCTTTGTGATGACTCTTACCACAGCTCTGTTGTATTGGTTGTGTTTTGAAATACACTGATTTTGCATTGAGAATTGGAAATGCTATTAACAATATATTACTTTTCAGAAGTATTTTATTGTTGGCTATAGAGGATATTTATGACTTAACTATGGATGGCATAGATTGCACAGGAAGTATTCTTAGATCTTCCATTCTACAGAAAACTACCAAAGTAAAAGAGAAATTATCCTTGTCGCATCCTCACATTGATGCGTGAAGGTGGCATTGGAGAATATAGAAAGCTTTGGATGTGTAATAGTGTCTCTACAATGTGGTTTCATTAAATTTTTAAGTCTTAACTTGGTTCAGATTGCCAGATTCTGACAGGAGACAGAAATTTAAGTAGAACTGAACTTGGTGACAGTAGAAAGAAGCTCCAGGTCAAAAGCTTAAGGTTTGGAGGGAAAGAGGTAAGATGATAGTTTTTAGTAAGAGCTGTTAAATATATGACTTCTATTTTGAGGAAAGTAGTCCTTACTTGCTGCCCCAAAGCTGATGTCTAAAACTGCTCTCCCAGGCTGTGTTAGGCAAATTCTTGAGGACCAGATGGGATCCTGGTGATGTGTGAGACTAAAAAAAAAAAAAAAAAAATAGGATTTTTAGGTATACTACAATGTTAAAAGACAGTCTTAGTTAAATAATTACTTATGAAGTAGCTGCTGCTCGCGATGGAGTGAAGAAGGTTTATGGAAAAAGTACTGTTATTTTAGAGCAATAGGCTCACTCCTTAGCACTTTGCAGCTACCTCAGAAATTAATGATAGCAACAAGTATTTTAATTTTTGAAGCTCTTATCTGCTACCTCTGTGGAAAGAGACATCTCATTTCGCAAGAGCCAAACGAGCAGGGGGAGCCTGTGCATTGCATGCTTCTTAACCCACAAATACAGCACTCCACTGTAGTGTCCTTGTGCTGCTGAGTAGTTTGGCATCAGTGGGGGACGGGGAAATATTTTCACGCAGAGTGGCCCACTTGAGTAGTGTGTGACATGTGAAACATTTTAGGACAGTTGCACGAGGCTGAGTGCACTGCATTTGCAGAAGTATTTTGCAGGCTGGTGTGCTCTGCATCTTTGTGGCAATCAGAAGCTGTAACACTGTCGAGAATTGTTTTTTTGGGATTCAGTTAGAATAAACTGTACAACTATCAAAAGGCTGTTGGTGAATATTCTATCAGATGATGTGAAATATTGATGTTGTTGGCTTTCTGCAGTTTTCATACTACTGAACTATTGGATTTCTTCATGAAAACCTCAAACTTCACCAGAGTCATTTCTAAATAAATAAAATAATATTTTGAAAGTCAGGAATTTAACCACAAAGTATCTTGGTTGTTTGATTTTTTTATAAGGCACTATAGAGTAAGCTTTATGTAATGATAATTGCTATTGATTATTAATAATTATCATTAATGTACTTATAAACACTTATTTGTATTATATTGAATGTATTAAGACTATAAAATAAGTAATTAAGACATTACAATATATTTATTATTTATATTATGATAATTAGTATTATGCTAAGGTCTTATAATGACATGAAGAAATACAGAGGTATTTAAGCAGATTTTAGTGAAGGAATAGGATGAAGAATCTATTTCCTTGTTTTTGGTCACAGACTTCCTGATTTGAAGCCCAAAAATGCAAATTTTCAGCAAAAGTAGCAAGTTTGTCCAGTCTATAAAACGGGGATAATACTTCATTAATTCAAGGAAAGCCTCAGAAACTGTAGTCAGATTCCATCTTGGTAAAGCTCTAGAGCAGCTTTCATCTGCAAAATATTCCAGGCGATCATAAATACGCAGCTTAACTCACTCTTTTCAGTGGAAGGTAGGTTCTGTCCTCAATTTCCTTACTAGTTTTGGCGTAAGAATCCAGGACATGTAGTTCTGCCTTACCCTGCCTTTGCCCTGGGTTGCTCCTTTCAAGTCCTCATGGCACTGAAGTCATTCCCATGGCTGAGCTGACTTCAGCTCCCCGTGCCCTGCGGGGCTGGGGTACAGCTGCCATTACGCTAATGAAGGTGTAGCTAGAAGTTGCTGCCCTCCGATGGCTGAATCCATTTGGGATGCAGTCCAATTTGAGATGAAGTTTTTTCTTCCTCACTCTGGAAAGTGTCTACCCTAGGTCTAGTCGCGAAAGGCTCTAGGTGGCACTCATTGGGGTGGTTGAATGACTCGCTGTCTATGAGCTATATTCTTACCTCTGAAAAGGCAAGAAATACTTAAGCGCATGTTGATACTTTGCTGTGGAATATTGTGCACCTCAGCTCATGCTGCTGCCTAGAAGTTGCTAAATGACTGTAATACATAGGGATTTTAATATGGCAACAAATCAAAGCTTAAGGCTTGAAATTCTTACTTGATTTGAAAATGATCCAAAATATCATCCAAAGAAACATTTTGGCTTGTCATTAGTGGTTGAACAATATAATTTTATTGGACATAATTGCTGTTTTTCTTTGGCATGCTGTTACAAATAGATAACTATTTGATGTGCGCAGTAATCGTTTAAGATTTTCTAAAAGAAATAATGAGAGGCATTTTCCCCTATGAATCAAGAAAACATTTAACTGTTGGAAATGGAAAAGAATTTCTAAACTTTCAAAACTTTAATCTAGCCAGCCATAGGCACAAGATTGATCTAAAATTGACACCGCTACACTGTTAAGCTGGTGGAAAGATGGAATACAGAAGGGACTGTCAAGTGGGTAATCTGATGAGATGGCATCTGATTTCAGCTGCTTATAATGCATTTGATCAGTGTAGTTGATTACCTAATTGTATTTTTTAGCTTTTGCATTTTTAAAATGATCCTTGGGGTCTTCCAAAAGAAGACAGATAGATAAACCACATAATTATTGACTAACTTCATATTTCCATACTAAGGTCGCCACCTAATAAAAAGGAAACTTTGTCTTTCAGCATAGTCTCGTACCAGACGTTGCCGAGAAACATGCCGAGCCACCGCGCTCAGGTCTTGCCGCGGTACCCGGAAGGCTACAGGACGCTGCCCAGGAACAGCAAAGCGCGGCCCGAGAGCATGTGCGGCGTGGCGGCGCCGGCGACCTACGAGCGCGCCGCGGCGCCGGCGGAGGAGAAGCGCCGCTCCATGCGCGACGACACGATGTGGCAGCTCTACGAGTGGCAGCAGCGCCAGTTTTACAATAAGCAAACGACTCTTACGAGACACAGTACGTTAAGTAGTCCCAAAACTATGATTAATATTTCTGACCAAGCTATGCATTCGATTCCCACCTCACCTTCTCATGGTTCAATAGCTGGTTTCCAAGGATATTCCCCACAGCGGACCTATCGATCGGAAGTGTCTTCGCCAGTGCAAAGGGGAGATGTAACTATTGATCGCAGGCATAGGACACATCATACTAAGGTAAAATATTTGTTTTAATATATATATATTTTAAAAATTGTATGGATTTTTAGTAGAAGTGTCTGAATTCAGTAAAACTCGCGTGTTCCACTGTAGTATCTTTCATTGCAATGTAGATTAAATTACATCGTGATTTTTTTTATGGAGAAAGGCTTGCTTAAAAAAAAATAAAAATTGTGCAGTTTTCCTCATTTGTTTGATGAAAAGGTGTTGTCCTAATATTGTTGCCCATGTCATTGCCTTTCTCTTAAAGGGAGAAAAGGACACAGTAAATATATTTTTCAGAGAACCTTTGAATGCACAGATACTCACTCCCTGGTATCCTCTAAAGTGGATCTAAACCAATAGGTTTTCTAGAATCAACTCTATAAAATGCTTCTAAATTTCATGAGGCTGTTTCTTTAATCTTTGGCTTAGGTGTCCTTATTCTGGTGCATGTCCAACCATGCAGTAAGTTTAACACTGCATCTTAAAGCAGTTTAAATGTCTTACAATTCTTTACCAACTTTCTTTTTGAAAGTTTTTCAGCCTTGTTTTGCTTTTTGGTGTGTGTGTATATATATATATATATATATTTGTATTTTTCCTTATGTAGCTCTTTATCTGTTCATACTATTTACTTTGTCTTTCTTGGCCCTGCAACTAGCCTTTGCTATTAAAAACATAAACCCTTTTCTAAGAAGTGGGTAGCAGGAGACTGACCGTTTAAAAACACTAGAGTCAATTTGACATTGGAAGCCATCTCAGCTGTGAAGAGACTATAGTGGTTTTCAGTGGCTTTTTTCAAGTGGTTTTCAATGTTAGTTTAAAAACGAAAATTGTCTTTTACAGGCGCTGATCAGTAGAGATATCTCTCATATCATTACAAGAGAGAGTGATTGATTAAATGAAAGTTGGTATATTTCTAAAACGTAGAGGTCAGCTACTCAAGATGAGTGTCCAGGCTAGTAGATCAGCAGAGAGCATGATGAGCCAAAGCCATCACAAATCAGAACAAATTTGTCGTGACAAGGAAACTGACTTATTTTTTAAAAAATATGCAATAGTCGTTGGTTCTTTAAATAACTGTGGCTCATACTGTGCAATTTTGTTTTTATACAGCATGTCTTTGTGCCTGACAGAAGGTCAATGCCAGCAGCTCTGAGTTTGCAGCCTATTACTGCTCAGAGCCTCCAAGGCAAAACAGTGAGTTGCATTTTTATTTGGTGCATTCAAATAAAATGTTTTCTTTCTCTCTTTTAAGAACAGTTCCTTAAATGTAAACAGGCAGCACTGAAGTCTTATTCTTTTCAGAGCTTGCATTAAATAGAGTCTTTATGTTAATTAGCAGAGTTTTTAAAAGCAAGTTGGAAGATATCCTTTGGTTATGTTAATTCTGAGAATATTTTGTGACAACTGAGTTACTAGGTTCCAATTTTCTTTCAGAAAGATGAACTTTTGTAATCAGCTTTAATACATTACAAAGGTTCAGGGGGAAAGGGTGGAATCAAGAACGACATTATTATTTCTCCAGTACATTTAAAAAGAAAATCCTAGAAATAAACTTTTTGTTTTTTGGAAGTCATGAGGCTGCTATAACATCATTAAGAAAAAATATTCCTTATGGCATCTCCCATTTGTTTGTGATAGAATGAAAACCCTCAGGGTGTTACATCAAAGTAATCCTGGTGAACATTGTCAGTCTTAGTAGCTGGAACATGACTTGACAAAAGCAAAGGCATGGACCTAAGTTTACTAGATTTTTAAACAGTTTTTATCTTATTTCCGTAATTTTTCTCTGCCCAACTTAGATAACTGACAGTTAAGATATAGGATCTTATTGACAGTACCAGCTCCACAGTTAATCCTTCCACTGCCTAGACCGCTGTTTCTTGCACTTCCCAGCATGAATCTCTGGCAACTTCCGCGTCTTTTTCTGGGATGACCTGTCCTACCGGCCCCTCATCTCGCATGCGGGCGGGAAGGCGTTTCTTGGGGCTTGTGGCCCAGTAGCCTCCTTGGGCTGCGGTGCTGGTGCCAGGCTGGTGAGAGGAGCAGGGCACACAAGGAGGCTGCAGGCTTCAGATATCGGTAGCCTTGCCAACAGCTCAGGTGTTGGGGCAGCGGGAGGAGGAAACCCACAGGTAGCTCTTGTTACCTGCAGCAGGTCCTAGAATCAGACCAAAAGCATAACACCTACAACCACGTCACAAATGTTTGCAAGTTATCCATCTCTAGAGAAGAATAGGAATTACTGTTCAGTTGGCTTCTCGATGAAAAAAAAAAAAAACTTGCAAACATTTTATTGAAATACCATTAAAAATGTATTGCTAATGCACAAAAATCACATAGTTGCAGGACATACTAAAAAAAGTTTTGATTTTAAAATACAACACGGTTCCATAGTTCTGTTGTTCAAATCTGCTTTTCACAGTTATAAATAAGCTTTGTTGTGTTTCGAGATGAGACTAATTTTCACATTGAAAACCTTGGCCCTTCCTTTAGGAGAGAACTTGAACATGTACTGCATAGCAGTCTAGATGCCTATTCATTCTGAAATTACAGATTTGAATTGAAGATGGTGAAAGAGTAATGAAAACAAACTTGCCCATTAGACAGTTTGGCCTTGGTATTCGGTTTCCATCAAAACAAATGGTTTTTGACAGCTGAAGCTATCTGGAAATCCCTTGCTCCCTCTTGTGGGCTACTTTGATATAAGCTCACACTACTGCCAGTGCCTTGGTCATTCTCAGACACTTTTCTGCTCCTTATTCTAAATAACAGAGATTTGTTTTTCAGTAACTTAACGTTCTTGCTCTCTGGGGTTTTCTTCTTTACTTTTTTGCTTTGGGGAAATTCTGTGACCCTGGTAGAGAACAAGCTGGGAGGATATTTTTTTAACACACAGAGCTTGCTAATTGTGGTAGTAAATGAAACTGCTGGGTGAATATTTAACCTCTTACAAGATTCACTTCTGAAGAAGTGTAAGAAACAGAGGCAAACAAGGAACATGACAAAAATATTTGTGAGACTAATGGTCTCTTCTTTCCTTAGAAGTGTCCCTAATAGAAGTGGGTCCCAGAGAAAGCTCATGCAGATTTTTCCCAGCTAACCTGAACTCTTCTCTGTGGAATTATCTGGGAAATCCCCATTCGACTGTGACTTTTTATTTAAATAATCATGGGCTTTAAATATCACTCCCTGTTCCTTCCTAAGACTATGTTATGCATCTTTTCAAGTTGTAGAAGTGCATCCTAAATTAACTTTTACCCTCAAGCCTGTGGAAGGAGGGACTGAAAAGAATTTTTGTCATGCATGTGCTATTTTCTGATGTGCGAGGTGCTTGTTTGTGATGCGGTTTATCTACATTTTCTTTCGGGGTGTTTTCATATTCTTTCAACTGCTAGTAGTTGTCCATGTACAGATAAATGATATCCTAAAGGTTGGAGTATGTCTCCCTTCAATTAAGTCAGTATCATCAATTTGATACATGCGCCAGAAAAAGTCTGTTTTAAAGACTACACAGATTTTCTCCTGCAAAATCCAAACTTTTTTGTCCTTTATACAGAATATTCCAATCTTTATGGCATTTTACAGTATTATGTGTTTGGAGCAGTTAAAACTTGACCCTTTGTTATGTGTTTTTAAAATGGTCATTTTGGGGAAAACCATTGCATCTTTTGGCGTATCGCTATAAACGGTTTCTGTACTGTGGGGAAGATGCTAAGATTTTGATCACGTGTTGCTCAGGATACCGATTAACCTTTTTTCCACTCTTTGGCTTCTCACACTGCACTCCTTCAGCCAGAGGAGCTCACGCTGCTGCTAATAAAGCTGAGACGGCAGCAAGCTGAACTGAGTAGTATCCGGGAACACACACTAGCACAGCTCATGCAGCTAAAACTTGAGGCCAGCAGCCCAAAGGTCAGCTATAAAGCAATGTGTGTCATGTACCATTCTCACTAACCTCTAGTCATTCATTAATCAAAGTTTGCATTGTACCATTGGTGTGGAATTCTCCGAGGAGGCCTATGGGGTGGATAGAGTAACGTGGTTTCCGCCTGCGTGGGATGTTCTGCCATTAACCCTTTCAGTTCTTAGCTCAAAGAAGCAGGAACGCTTTGAGATGCAGTGCACCTACTGAGTTTTAAGTACAGTTACAGACTTAACCTGTTTTTGCTCTGAATAATAGTAGTGGTGGATAACAAGCTTAACTCTCTGTGTGTATTAACTCTTATCAGATGAAATTGTAATCCGTGGGCAAAAATTAGGAAATGATTAAAACACAGATTTATCAAAGGATTTATAGTTGTCTGTATAGTTATGTATAGAAATTCCAAATGAATATACTGGGTTCTATGTATAAAAACAAAATCTAAAGTAATAATGTATAGTATGGTTCATGGCAAACTTTCATCATCATTTCCATTTCAGTGTCAAAACATGTTAGAAGTTCACAAGAAAAAAACAGGGGAAAGTAGAATTATATTTCTTAGTGAAACTGAAACATCACTGTCTCGTTTACATCTTTTAAAACTCTTTTCTTGCATTCTGCACCTTCTGTCCTTTTTTCTTCTGACTGCTGCCTGCTAGAGTGAGATTCTTTCACATCACCTTCAAAGGAATGCCATATATTTGGATCATCAGGTGGGATTTGCAACTTTTTTTGTATATTTATGTCTCCTAATGCTTTTCGCTTGCTACTATCAAGCTGTAAATATTTGGGGGGGATGGGTTTTCAGTGCCTTTTATGAATCTGGATATTTAATACTTGTCTTTTTAAATAGCATAAAATATCTTAATTTGTTGCAAATTTGACATGTAGCGGAAAACGTAAACTGAACTTAAAGGTTCTGTCAGAATACAGTAGTGATTCTCTAGTGAATTTTTCTGTTCTTCATGTCTTTCCTATAATAAATCAACTAAAATTTCTGTAGCATTGTATTACCCCTAACCAAAATCATAACATATTTCCAAACTAATGACACACATGCAGTTTATAGACAACAAGTACTTCTGATAGCTTCAGTGTTCTGAATGAAGAAATTAGGTATTTCTACAAGGCATAAAGTGAAATGAAGATTAAACAGGGAAAAATGTTTTTAAAAATTCATAGCAAGGCTAATTACTTTTTTCCCATTTACTCAGTTGTTTGTTAAATATTTAGATTTTACTTCTTCATAACTTTGCTGATTTTAGAGTTTGGCTGTAATTCTGTTTTTGACAGCATAATTTGTTGCCAAGGGAATAATTATGTTATCACAGTCAGCTTTTTATGGCTTCGTTGCATGATCAAATGGGACTTGATAGTAAGTTGTGTGTAAGTTTTAAATGGGAAATTTTTGATAATACATACAGAAGACAAACATAAGTGACAACAACTGAGTGTCTGTTTATTGAATTACTGTCCTTCCTATTGAAACTTCTCAGCATTACACTCAGAACCACTACTTTTTAGAATTTTTATGGCCTGTATATTACAGTGGCAGGCAGGATTTCAGGGAATTAAATTTAAAAAAAAAATCTTGCTTCCAATGACTCTATCTTTCTGTGGTCACTTGGCAGCAAGATGTAAATTGTGACAAATCTAATTAAGTGGTGATATATTCTGAAACATCTTTGTCTTGTTTAGTGGATTGCAGGAGGTTCAAAACAGTAGGGAAAATTCGTCTCCCTAATCTTTATTTTAGACCAGAATACATTATACGAATCAACAGCTTTTAGTTTATAATGTTTTGGAATGGGGGAATAATTCTGTCTTCAACAATGTATTTTATTGCAGGGAGGGAACAACAACTGTACCCATGAAATTTAAAACCATGTAGTATGCTGGTGCTTGATCAGCCAAGCTTGTTAGCATAATGTGCAGCATTAAACAGAGGAATGGTTTATATCATTTGTGAAGTGGTAAAAAGGATGCTTTTCTTGCATCTGGTATAATTTCTAAATTTCTAAATGTAATTTAGAATTTCTAAATTTCTAAATGTAATCTGATAAATTCATACTAATTTAGTGAAGTGCACAAATCTCCTCATAATCACCTCCACCAAAGGTGCAAGAAATTACTGCATTTTATACAATACGAAATCACTGTCAAGTCTAAAATGTATTTCCTTAACCATAAAAAGATGGAAGAGAGCACTGGAATTTTCCCAGTTTGTCTGATTTTTTTTTCGTTGCTTTATTATAAGACTACCACATGCATTAAATAATTTTCTTTGAGTACCACTGCTTCTAGGGGTGGTACTGCATTGATTTCTCATTGATTATTGCATTGATTTCTCTTTATTAGTTTATGCAATATCAATTTTCATTTATTTTAGGAATTAAAAATGGCAATTTTCTTCTAGGCTAACTGAGGTGATGCCTCCTTGTTACAAGCATCTCTGATCAGCTTACGTAATCACTTAGTCTCTTTGAGTATTAAATGCCCGATATGCTTAAATTAGGTACTTCCACTCATGATTCTTATATAATCTCTGAAAAATAGTGTTAAAAATGTCTTTACTTAGAGCCTGTGGTGGAATTCCTGTCCTGTTAGCTTTAACAGTCACCGTTTTGGTTACAAATAATTCAATTCTGTGGATAGCAATGACTCCTAAGTTTTTACCAAGAATAGAAGCATATTGAGACAGGCAAAAGTGCATGTGCAGAGGGAGTAAATTATATATAGTGTTGTAGTAAGGTGTTCTCTACTAGTTGGATGTTTTTCAGCAAAACTGAAGAATATACTGTAGCCTTTTTCAAAACTATACTGTGTTTTGTACGGTTATTTTCTTTGAGATGCTTACAAATTCTTATATTACACTTTCAGAAATTTTGTAGTATACTTTCAGAATTTTTGTTTTTGTTGTTGGGAGTTCAGAGATAGGGCAAAAGAGACTGAAGAGATTGACGCACATATCCCTAGACATATTTACTTTTGAAATAATTTTTGTGCAACAACCTTCTTTTAAAGGGAGGTTTGAACCATTCTGGCTCTTGTTTCTGAGATACTGGACAGAGATTTGTTGGCCTTGTAGGAAATGGCTTTTTGAAAATGAGTAGCAATCCCAGGCAATGATTATTTCTTGGTCAACATAGGGCATGTTATGAATCCCTGTACAGAAGGACAGACCTGCGGAGTAGTTGGGACTCTGTAGAGATCATCTGGCCCAAGCCCATACTCCAGCAGGGTCAGCTAGAGCTCAGGATCATATCCAGGTGTTTTACATATTTTCTAGTTTGTAAATTCCATGAGCTCTTTGGGCAACCTGAGCTGGAGTTTAACTGTCTTCACAGTGAGGAAGTGTTTTCACATGTTCAAGTGGAATTTCTTGTGTTTCAGTCTGTGCCCATTGGCTCTCGGCCTGTCACTGGGTGCCATAAAGACTCTGGCCCATCCTTTTTACAACCGCCAATCAGATGTTTATAAACGTTAGTAAGGCCATCCCTGAGCTTTCTCTCTACCTGACTGAACAGTCTTGGATCTCCCAACTTCTCTTCAAATCCTCCAATCCCTTAATCATTTTAGAAACATCTCACTGGTCTCTATCGTACTGGCAAGCCCAGCAGTGGACCCAGCTCTCCAGGTGCAGCCTCCCCTATGCTGAGCAGCGTGGAGGGATCCCCTCTTAACCTGCTGGCAACGCTCTGCCTAGTGTGCCCTGAGATGCCATCGTGGTGAGCTTGTCC
Organism: Crypturellus undulatus; assembly: GCA_013389825.1. Taxonomy (NCBI): domain Eukaryota; kingdom Metazoa; phylum Chordata; class Aves; order Tinamiformes; family Tinamidae; genus Crypturellus; species Crypturellus undulatus. The sequence continues at coordinate 588,896 of VWPW01016165.1, forward strand.
ACCAGGAGCCCCAGGTCCATCCTGTCAAATTCCTGGTGCTTGGAGTTACTACTCCCCAGGTGCAGGACTTGGCATCTCCTATGCTGAGCTGCATGAGGGTCCTGCGAGCCCAGTTCTCCAGCCTGTTGAGGTCTCTCTCAATGGCAGCACAAGCATCTGGTCCATCAGCCACTCTTCCCAATTTTGTATCATCTGCAACTTGCTTGAGGATGCATTAACTAAATATAATCCTAGTCTCATGTATTACAAAATTTTATGGATTCACTTATGTGTACTACTAAATCCATGCCAGCAGACTCCTTTCTGTACTTTTTGAATGCATTTGCACACAGTAATTAAAGTAAACATAACCAGAAACAGGAACATAAGATTTTTTCAAATAAAAGTTAGATTTCAGCAGATACTTCCTTTTTCCTCTGTTGTAAATAAAGCCACGATAAGAGGTCCTACATGAATGTCTCTGTACTGTTACTATAGAGAATTCCAGCCAACTCATCTTTGAGCACCCTTCTGAACTTTAGGTTGATGCTAAACTTTTGCTTTTGACTGAAAACCCCTTTCCTAAGCTCAAGCTATTTTTGTAAAATTCTCTGTGCTTGTTGTCATAAGGATTTTAGTATTTTGCAGGTTGGTTTGACACAGTATAAATGCTACTCGATTTTTATTTTTGTTAGTCTTTTTTCCTTTTATTTATTTATTTATTCATTTGCCTGTTTGTAAAATGGCGGTTGATGTGAAGGATTGGGTGTTAGAGTTGTTCATGTACTTATTCCACTTCAGTTGGTGCTTGTACTTTGTACTACTTCTAATTTTTTAGGATGGTACATAAAAGTAGACCAAACTTGAACAAGTTGTCACCAAAAAAAGGAGTAAAGGTCCCACAGCCAGGGTCCGTGCACTCTCTGTTTTGGTCCCGTTTTCTGTATTTCGCCACCCTCTTTCTGAGACTTGGAAGGTGGTTCAAGGAAAAGGTAGCAAAGGAGAGGAGGCTGGAATAGTAGAAAGGGAACTGGAAAGAGTTAGCAGACATCCTGTATTGTGCAGGATTTCTTGTACTTCAGCCTAAAATCTTGTGTCTTGTATTAGCAATATATAGAATATACATATATATATAGAAGGTAGAAGGAAAAAGGCTCCAGAGCTGGGGCTGTGCAGGTGAAAGGTGACTGCACTAGAGACCCAATAAAGAGAAGACAGGAAGGAGAAGTGCTTTTTGCTTCTTGTTTTGGGCAGAGGACCGCAGGGGAAAAGCTTGGCCTGGTCTTCTTGCCACTGCTTATACCATCAAGAAGCTGTGAGGAAATGAATAAAAGTGACAGTCTGAGCTCAGCCTTATGCCAACCATGACATGTGGTCTCATCTCTCCAGAGAAGTCAAGTTTCCTGGTAGAGAGCCACTAGTCCAACTGATCGTTCCCACCAGGACAGTACGTGCTGAAGTGCTGTCTCCTCAGGATGTTACCGAGCTTGGAAAAGAATTCAGGAAAACATAAGAAAAAACTCCCAGGAGCTTGGCTTTATGATCCAAAATGCAATGTACACAAATGCTAGCTTATAAACAGTGTAGCTGTTCATATACATCTCCTCTTGAAGAGATCCCTTTTTTGTTGTTCCTAACTAGAAAATGCTTTTATAGGCTACATTAGTAAGGATAAAAGCCAAGCCAGAGGTTCCCTTTTGAGGACAGAACAGTTATTTACTAGAAGGAGAAGGGGATACGAACCAAGACGGATGGAATTTATTTGGTTTTATTGCTGTGTTGTTTTGTGTCATTAGGCAGTTCACACTTCAGTTTGCTTACATGTAGAGCGTAATTCTAATTTGTGGGGATCCCTTTTCAATTGGAGGTACTCTATGAATGCCTTACTATTAGTTGCATCATAGATTGCTGCACAATAAATAAAACCTTTAAAATCCTCTCCAAATAATAAACAGTAGCTTTTCTGAGGTGACAGAAGAATGGAGCCATGTTTCTGTATTCCTCTTCCTCTAACTAGTGAAAGCAGTGACCAAATTAAATAGCACCCACCTTCAGTTTGGGGAGAAGTTTGGTGGTAATGATTTGGCTGCACAAACTAGATATATTCCTTTAAGCTTAGAACATGGGTTCTGCTGTTGTAACCATCATAGCTCCATTTTAATCTGCCACTTCTGCAGGGCACACCACTTTGTGTGTGCGTGCTAGCTTTAGTCATTAAAAATTCTGTTGGACAGCATTTGAAAAAGTTAATAACCTGAGGGGAGAAATCCTCAATATTCATGATTATTGCAATGTCTCTTTGGTTGGCATTGCTTTAGCAATGTTTCTCACTATTTGCCCCATAAGGGCTTAAGGAACTGGAACTTTGGTAGAAATAACCGAATAACTGGCCTTTGCAGGCAGCATTAAATAAGCATGGTTAAGTGCCAATGGTAAAGGTGTGGGGGAATGTCCTGCAGTGCAAAGCTGGATCCAAACAGAGGACGAAAACTGATTTCAGAACATCTCCTGAGAGAATGCTGTTTGCTTTCTTTCTAGTCTGGAAGAAAGAACCTCTGAACAGTAAGTCAGAAAGGGACATTTTGAAAAAATATCTTGAAAAAAAATGGCTTGAAAAAAAAAAAAAGAGAGAATTAGCAAGAGAGCCTGAAGCCTTTGAAATATTTTATTAGGAATATGCTGATTCAGAAACATTTTCTTTATTAGCAATCAGCATATTCCAAATAAAATATTTCAGCCTCTGAGTTATTTTTGTTTTAGAAAGGTTTAAGACACTTGTAGTTTGGTATCCTGGTTTTCGATCTTTACTCTTGATCAGGTAAAAATCTCTGATATCATCCAGTTCATACTTTTTTTTCCCTTTTCGGGCCAAATTTTAATGTAAAGGGAGAACAGCTTCTTGTATGAGTTCTAATTTTTTGTTCACATGATATTGTAGAAGATGGGAGATAGGAGTCTTTTGTTTTTGCAGGTATTTTTTGTTGTTTGTTTTTACCTTACATAAAGATGTTTGTAAGCTTACACTCTTAAAATACGGTATTCTTCTTGTAAGATAATGGACTTATCTGATCAGACCTTCTCTATGTATAAAAACAAGAACAAAAAAAAAAAGAACTATATCCACAACAGCAAAATAATACGTTTTTAATTGGAGAAATAAAATACTTTTTCCAAATGTACCGGTTAGGTTTAGAAAAAAAAACAGAAGGTGGGGCGAGGAATTCCAGAAGGACTTAAAAACTCAGATTTTCTGTAGTATTTCAATCTCTGAGGCAAAACCAGGCTGTGCAAATTCATGATTCCTGTCTATATGCTCTATATACTCTATTCACTCTATATAGACAGAGTGAAAGATCATTAGTGTTCACAATACTGTCTTCCTGTGTAGTATTTGAAACTGGAATTGTTGAAGAGATTAGAAGGATTTTTTTCCTCTTGAAAAAATGCTGGAACATCCAGAAGCTGGGTTGGTGAAAGGTCTTTATGGATATTAATCCAGCCCTCTACAGCACTATGTTGGCTCCTAAAATCTCTTGTCTTCTGTTACAGAAGAATCCCAGACCATTTTCTCTGTGTACTAAGCTTTGTGTTTCTGAAATGCCAAATGTATGCAGTTTTTGCTGTAATGATCAAAGGAGCTGTTTTAATATTTGCACACATGGCAATAAATATGATAGAAAATGCTTGACCTGCTTGGAAATGTAAACCAAATATTTTACAGCAGTCTGGGGGATGGGGTGGAGGGTTAAATAGAGTGACTAATGATTCAAAGTTCCTAAGTATATAAAATAACACACTATATAAAGGCATTTTGTGATACAGGAATATATGCCTCAAGCTGACTTCAATAATCAGAGGCTGTGAATGCTTATATCTTTATAATATACATTGAGTTATTAAACCTGTATTTTAACAGGCTTTCCGATAAAGGTTTAAATGTTCCCTATTGCATATTTCCTATACTGTTTTTCTTTTCAAAGCCTTGTAAAACCAGGCTTACTGTAAGCATTCCTGTTTTTAAAAAGGGATAAGTTTGGTCAATGACCATTCTGTTGGTTTTGAGTATTTTTATGTGTTTTTGCTTCATCTCTTTGACATTATTAAAGTTTTCATATGTTTAATATTACTGAATGATAGAATCTATAAAAAAAAGCATGGGATAAAATGTAATCTACTGCATTATTAGAAAAAAATTAAAGTAGAGGCTATATTTACAGTGTCGTCTTTCAAATCTAGCCATGCTGTAAACTGATGTTTGCTGTATGCTCCTCCTGATTTGAAATAGATGAAAGAGAATGAACCTTTAATCACCATGGTTCACACTATGATTGAGAACTCGGCGCTAAGACCGCAACTGTACCATCAAGTAAGGTCTTGGATAGTGAATGAAATTGCTTTATCATCTGCGAAAATTTTCCTTAGTGACAGTTTTGGTTGTTCCTCAGATTTATTCATAACATCGGTGTTTCTCTTATTTGCTTTGGAAAACCACAAGTCATCCATGCTTTATAAAATGCTGCAATATCGTTAGCATGGCTTTTGCTGCATTTTTGTTGTTGAGTATTGAGTGTACCCTTTTGAATAACCTTTTCTGTCTAGACTATTTAATTAGCTGATGTCTTATGCAGGTGTCCAGTAAATTCATGAAACTTCCAATGAGCTTCCAACGTTTGTTGTAGCATGACTCTATGCAATTAGTGTTCAAAGGTGCTTCTTTATTTTGATGATTACAAAAGCATGTGAGTGGTGTTTACCTGGTCATTTCTGGCAATTTTGTTTCATTCTAGGAAGTGGATTTACAAGTTTTTGTTTGCACCTACCGAGCCTTTTAGCCACCGAAGAAAGAAAGGATCAAAATTACTTTGATCTGGGGACTGTAAATCCGCAAGGCAGTGTCTGTTAATAAAGTCACAGCAGACTTAAAAATGCACACGGCAATGCACACGTGCAGACTATCTAGTGATGGTTGCAAATGGTAAGACAGAAGAATTGGAAATATGAATGGAAATATTGCCTGTGAGTGGAGACCTGCATTAACTTATGAGCATGGCCAATACGTACCTGTTGGCACTGCAGTGTCCTAGGGGCTGAAGAGCAGGGGTTGAACTGAGTAGTTCCTGTCATGTCAGAAAATGTTTAAGAGGTTTCTAACCATGACTGCAACAAAGGTAGTGGTGTTATTTAAGTGACCATAATATTTTGCAGCTCGTGAGGTGTGCAGATATGGCTGGCGGTCAGAAGAGTATCTGACTCATTTCCTTCAGCTTGCGCTAATGACCTTATGAACCAATAAACAGAGGTGCATAGTTAGAAGAAAATAAGGTATCTACCACATAAATTAATCACTTGTGGTTAATGTTTTGACATGTCTCTTAAAAATTGCTGCAGCTTAATTTTAAGTTTTATTGCACTGGAAGTCAACTCCCTATTGCAGATTTTTCTTGCTGTCTGGAAAAGTTGCATGAGTCATCTCTACCTTCCAAAGGAATTGTATTGCGAGTAACTTTGCCGAAGCAATAGTATGCAGTAACTTAGTTCAGGAGCACTGATTTATGCTTTTAGGTGCAAAAATGGAGCTTTAACGTGAATCCTGAAGCTTCTATTTTGGAGTGGAATGGGAGAAGTAGTATGTCCTTAAAACCTAATTGAAGATTTTTGTTGTAGTTTCCATATGTATAAATATTCTTTAAAATGCCTAGCTGTTGTAAATAGTTTTAAAAGTTAGTTAATTTTTCTACACAGACATTGTGCAACAAGCAAGTCTTATAAGTACAATAAACAGCTTTAGGTGTGATGGCTCAGATTTTAGTGTTCATCTAGGTGCATTTGGATATAGCTGTGCCAGGGCTAGTCTACCCAGCTAGTCAGGAGTACCAAGAAATCTGAGTGCTGTCATGATGAAGCTATGCTGCCAGCCAGGGTATGTCTAAACAATGCTGCTTTTACCTTGTAGACATACTCACTCTTTCATCTTTGATGCTGAATTAGTGCCTATTTTAGAGCTTTTGTCAGAAATGGTGAACCCAAAGGGTTACAAAGATCGAATACCTGTTTGCCACTGGAGATGCAGTCTCTTGAGATCAGATTTTTTGTGATATTTTGTGCAGGCTTGTGCAGGAGAAGCGTTCCATAAGTCGTAGAATAAATAGCAAGGCCTTATGACTTCACAACTGAAATCGCCTCTAAGAAATATTGCATTAACTGACTTCCCAAAAGGATAAAAATATGCTCAATTTGCTGCTTAAATTGGCTTCTAAATTCTTCTTAGGAAGAATTAACCTGTTTAAAATTCTGGCAACTTATTCCAAAAATTAAACATGCTGTAATTTCTTACTTGGGTCAAATTAATTTTTTAAGCACTCCTCTTTGATGTCTTTAAGAAATTTGAAGATCCAAAGTAGAAGAAGTCTCTATGTAAGCACTTCTAACTTGTTTTGGTGTCTGGATAAACTAGTTCATGATGACTGTAACCACTTCTGCAGGAACACAAATGATCTTTCTTTGCTTCAGTTTATTCAGTTCAGTGTTATAACTTAGCTCATTCAGAGTTAAGTGAGGGAAAGCAAGAAGAACTTGTTTTCTTCTTCAAATGTGCACCATAGTGTAGGTAGTATGTCCTGGTTAGCAAAAAAAGAACTGACTCAGTGTAAACCTCATATTTAATTACAAATTCAAATGTCTTGTTTCTTTGCAATGATTAACAGTGCTTTCATAAAATAGAAAGTTTACTATTCAAAATATGTTATTTAAGATATTTTTGTTTGTGATTTTTAAATAATCACAGTGTTAAAATAATTCTTTAAATCGCTTCAACCTGTTCCACTCTGTTTTACAGACTACTATAAATGTACAGACAGAAACCAGACCATTGATTCTGTATGTACAGAAGATGTGTATAAACAAAAAAAAAATTTAGGCTGGCTTTTTGCAACCTAAACTCTTCTCTAATTTGGGTTTGATTGTTTTATTTCTTCATAATGCCAGGTGAAGAGAATTTATCTTTTATCTGAAGGGAGATTTGTTGATTCAAAAATTTATTCTCAGTCCCTACTACATATGAATGGGTTTGAAGGATAAACGCGCAATTAAAACAAACTAACATCCACGTCTTAAATAGAATATTTGTTCTTAATACGTTAAAACCTTGGTGTAAAAACATTCCTTTACAAATGGTCTTTGGAATGATAAATCTGCTGCATTTTGCAAAATGCAATTTTTAATATCAAAAAAGTTGACAAGTTCATTCTATTTGGCCAGTTAAATTAAAAGGAAAGCCTCTAATTCTTCTAAGCAATTGCTTACTGTGGGGTAAATGCTAATTTGTATTGCTTCCTGGTGGTAAAAGTTCCTTTAAAACAAAAAAGCCTTTTGAAAACCTGACTTTAGATTCCTCATGCTCCCCACAAATGTTTCATATGATCCTGTTTTTATTTCCTACGTGCAGGAATCTTGCAGAGGTGCTCAGTGTGCTCTTGGGCTGTGAAATTTCCTGCCATACTATATTTATTGAATCAGAATGGTTAGTGGGGATCTGAAAAAAGGTGTGTAAATGATGAAATGATCCCTTCACTTAGAAGTTTTTAATGCCTACTTTAATAAGTTTAACCCCTCTTGTCTCGAGAGAGTTTTACCTAGTCTATCTTTATTTGTGAAGAAACTTCCCTGTAGGTGTCCACTGTGGTGGGTTAATACACTCCTGTGATTATTGGCTTTTGAAATAGATGGTGCATCTGTTGGTGGGTCTCTAGTGAGGTCTCATTTCTAGGAAATTAAATTTAAAAATATGAATCATTAAATTGAGCTGTGTATGTGCCTATGCAAGGAGGATCTACTAAGTATGCAAGTGCGTATTTTATTCAGAAGAGCTGGCATATTAAAAGAAATTATTTCCAACAGATGATGGAGGCTGAATTAAGGCCACTTAATTCCCTGGCTTTTCACATATAAGATGAAAAAAAATCACCCTCTCTGTACAGTTCGCCTTTCAAGAATGATAAGTTCTATTTTGGAGTACTGAAGTTGCTACTTCTCTTTCTGTGGCTTGACAGTGTATTGACAGTGATATGTAGAAGGCACACAAAGTCAAACCATAAGTGATCTTGCCAAGTATTCGCCTGAATATCTCCTCAGGGAGAGGGCGAGTAGGCCTGAGGGTGAAAAGTGAGGAGTAGACCTAAGGGTAAACAGGGGGAGTAGGCCTGAGGGTAAACAAGGGTAAAGGAAGATGAAAAAGGCGTGTTAGGAGTGATAGAATTGTCAGAGTTTCATAGTTTATTTAAAGTCGTAGAGTTTACAAAGAAATGCCCTTAATTTGCTTTACTTTTTTTACGAAGTAAACAAAAAAGTTTTGTAAACAAAGATTTACAAAGAAGTTTACAAAAAGAGGTTTACAAAACTTTTTCAAGTTATGCAATCAGAAGGAAAAGATGTTCCTTGTTTAGGACATGTCCTGCAGTTTTTGAGCGCTGTTGTCCCTTCTTCGTAGCAAGATCATTTCTGTCAATGCCATCCAGTTGTCTGTCCTCGGGGTCTGTCTAAACATATTTTTTCCTGCTTGCAGGGCCCCATCCTGGTGCCTTCTCCTCCCTGTTTATTCCCTCTTGTCCTCCTCCCACTGCTTTTTGGTGTATTTTTCTCAATTCGACTCTCATTCCATCAATGTGTGGAATTCCAGCAGTTTATTCCAGAAAGGACACGGAGCGTGTAGGTCCACTCCAAACTGCTGCTGTTTGATTTTTCTTGTTTTAACTACATTTGAATTGTTTTAGGTATTTGTCACACTTGTCTTAAGGAATAGTTAGATATGTAGAAGGCACACAAAGTCAAACTGGAAGTGATCTTGCCATATATTCCCCTGAATATGTACTGAGCGGGCGTAGAGTGAGGGTAAAGAGTGTTTTGGAGATCTTCCAAACCCGCCTGNATACTGAGCGGGCGTAGAGTGAGGGTGAAGAGTGTTTTGGAGATCTTCCAAACCTGCCTGGTGCCACCCTGTACGATGTGCTCCAGGTGTCCCTGCTTGAGCANTGCTACCCCGTACGATGTGTTCCAGGTGTCCCTGCTTGAGCAGCGGGGTTGGACTAGATCTCTAGAGGTCCCTTCCAGCCTCAACCAGTCTGTGATTCTGTGTTGTTCTGTGATTTTACCCTGTTAGCAAAAATGGACTTTTTTATGTATGCGAGTAGGAAGAGAAATGTAGAAATATGTAGCAAGTCCTGTGGATGGTTCAGTAGATGGCACTCTTTCTCCGAACTTATTGGCCTGATCAAGTATTTTTAAGAACTCGGTGAAGGAGGCTTTTGTTGAGTGTTACAATAGCTCTCTAAGTTGATCACTGGAGCTCTTATAATGCATTTTCAAGGTTGTTAGATTGTTAACCTTTCTTGCGATGTGTAATTGCATTTCATCTACTGTGATTCCTTGTGTAATTCTACCAGAATATGATAGCATCCTACCCTTTTTGCCTTCAGCCAATTTATAGGTGTGCTGTGCATAGGGAAACTGCTGCTTTGTCAGAGGTAGATTAAGTGTTTCATATAGTTTTGGAGTTTTTGTATTAAGTAAACTGTTAGAGTAAATATGTTGAAATAGAAGTGGCTCTAGCAGTGCCTGTTGTGGCAAACCAGTAGTACTGATAAAAGGAAGAAAATGGCAGCAATTTTAAAAACATGATAGTATTTTAAGAAGAAGATTTAGCACATATATTCCTTGAAAAATGAGCTTTGGTTTTCAGAATACTTCCATTCATTTAGGAGGTTGGCAGTGATATGGCTGCTGAATTGGCAAGCTATTTTCAGACCAGCTATAATTAAGGTTGAGCTGCTGAAAAAAAGAAATGTCTCACTTTCTAAAAAGTTACTGGCTTGAGAAAATTCCATTACCTATCTTTTCTGGCATGTCATATAACATTTTGAAGCATGTCTTGGAAAGGTACATTTATCTAGTGGCAGATAATCTTTTTCTTGTAAAATCTATCTTCTGTGAAATGTAACTAGTTTTTGTCTAGAAGCAAAAGAGGTTTGGGTGAGTTTATATTGACCATGTTTATGAGTATTTTTTAAAGAATATTTCCATTCTTCATTCTTTCTCTCATTAAGATAAAATCAACAGTTATAAAGCACAATTCTACAATAGGGGTTTAAATACATGTCTTAAATGTAAAATTTATGACATTCATGAGGTGCAAAAGTGCTGTGGCTTTTTTTCATATTTTGACACTCATTTTCATTAAGTGTCCATTTCAAAGAAAGTTACTGTGTGATTTTAATACACTGTATATACTTTTAAATTGTCACCAGGTGCATTTGCATGAGGTATGTGGACATAATGTCTTGAAATGAAACACTTAAGTGTGTTGAAGATTTATTGTATGTTTGGAATGCTTGTCTGGTTAACCCTTCCCTAGTCATTTTATTTATAAGTGTCCTTTAACATGGACTTGCGTTCTTATAGTTGTTTCTTGTATTGTTAAGCCACAATAACCTTATTACATGACATACATATAACAGCTAAGCATATATGCTGGGACTCATTGTACACATGTTTTTAATTAAATAGAATATGAATCTTGACAGTTTTATGCAAATTCTTACTCAACTTAATATGAGGAACTTTATGCAGATAGTTCGAGGATACCTTACAAGCTGACCGGGATGAACAGACAAGTTTGCCTAGGTCCAAGAAAAAGGACAAGTGGACTTAAATTCATGGCAGTTTTGGTAGTACTGTGAACTCTGGGGAAGGAGGAAATACATATGAAAAAATAGTTAAAAAAAAAAGTATTTGGCAGCACTTACTGGGTATATGTATTTAATGATACTTTTTACGCACATTCTGCATGCTTAAGTCATTTTGTTCTGATTTTAGACTCGCATCAAAATATCCTCCTTGTAACATTATACTTGATGTTAGTGGACCCAGAATGACTGATTCCAAGTAGAATGAGTCCCTGTACTTGGAATGCACAGACAAGAATGTACATAGTGATATGTAACAGTGTGATCAGATGTATTCGGGTTGCAATTTCATCTACTACATAATCCATGTCTGAATTATCACAAGATAAACTGTGCACTTATAAAACTCTACTTTGTTATAGAAACATAGCCAGACTATGTTAATATTTAGCTGATTTAACTGTTTACTGACAGTCTGTTTTTTGACTTTCCATTTAGTTGTCTTCATTAATATATTTTGGCCAAAAGTGTATTGCTTGATGTGGTGTCTGATATTCAAGCAAAAACTATATTTGCAGTATTAGAAGTTAAAAGCTAATCATAAGTGTCATTTTCATAGTCCAATTAAGTTGTTTTATGGCGATGTTATTCTTCTTTATAGTTAACACAAGAGGAATGTAGGGGTACACTATACAAATATAGAACTGAAGAGCTGGATATTGATGTAAGTATTTGTATTTCTTTTTTATTTGGAAATATTGGTACTTACCTTTTCTCTTTTGACAATAGTTTATCTCCCTTGACTTTTGGGTTTGAAGCATACTTTATACAAGAATTACCAACAAAAATTGCATTGTAAAATTGAGGCGCATAAGGTCTTATTTTGGCACATACTACTAATTATATATAAAAAACACAAAAACTATGTATACCATTTATTCAGGATTTCCTTGCTGTGTGGACTTTATTCAGAGATCAAAAAATTACTTTCTTAAGCACCTCAAAATGGTAAATCATGTAGCAGAACAGAATTGGCTTATGTTGTTTATAATGTTGTGTTACCCTAAAACACAGAGTAAATAGAAAATGTCGTTTTTGTGGAAATTACTGTTCATCCTAAGTACATGAACATCAGACACTCAGAAAAGTCTGTGCTTTAACCATAAATAACAGCTCATCCTGCTTAAAGTGAAAGAGTAGTTAGTTAATGGAAGTTCAATGGCATTGCAAATCAAAAGAAATGGTTTAATCCTCCGGAAGAGTCTTACCGAAAGAGGGGTAGCAAGCTATAGGAAAGACTGTGAATATAGGCAATATAGGCAATATCACCATAGTGATAAGTAAACAATGTTTCATTACCAGTTATTGAATTGTAAAGATTTAGCTGTGATTTTGATCTAAATTGTATTTAGATAGAAGTTTTAAACATTAATTAGAGCTTTTGAGTCATGATATTTGTAACAGCTATTTCATAGCATCTTAACAGGGTTTCTTAAGCTTAGTTTTAAAAGGCAACACTGATGCATACAGAATCATGGAATTTGTACTTTGTGGTAACAGCATTTTATGTAGTCTATTGTAATGCTGTGATCAAGTTCTGTTTTGGCTATAGATGGCGTTAAAAGCAAACCCCTAATTGCAATTGTTTTCTGTTGTATACTAGGCTAAGCTTAGCCGTTTATGTGAACAAGATAAAGTTGTACAAGCACTCGACGAGAAGCTTCAACAGCTACACAAGGAGAAAGTAGGACAATTGTATTTATTACCTAAAGTGGATGTTATTTTACATGCTTATAATCAGAACACTGATAACTGAAATAAAATGAAAATCAGCCCAATGATGCAGAACATTAAAAATAATTCTTTTTATTATAATAGTACACGCTTGAACAAGCTTTGCTATCAGCAAGTCAGGAGATAGAAATGAATGCAGATAACCCAGCAGCCATACAAAATGTAGTCTTACAGAGAGATGACTTGCAGAATGGACTACTTAGCACCTGTCGAGAAGTATCTCGCGCTACTGCAGTAAGTAATACGTTTTTGCCAGTAAAACTCAGTGAAGTGTTAAACAATTATCTTCGTGTTCGTGCTCTTAATTAGGTTGTCTTCGGTGATTTTTCATTACGTTTCAACAAACCTCACTTGTCGTGCACTTGCATGCATTTTTTGCAAAGGCAGCTGGAAAATAATCTTTTCAGGACATTCATCACAGACTGTCTTAACGTTTTTCTTTTGCCAGGAATGAGCACATACTCACTTCAACTGCTGTGGTAATTTTCATCTGTATAATACAGAAATTGCTTGGAGACCAAGTGAATAATGCAAATAAGTTCTTTTATATGGCAAAAACCTAGACTTTATCAGATATTTTGTGTAACTTGTTTAAAAAAAAAAAGCAACTACAGGATGAAGAAGGAAAGATTATAGTCTGTCATTGTAGCAGACCAGTGCACTTCAAAGATCTTGAAAGTCATGCACTTTCAAAACCTTAAAAAATGGGTGGAAGAGAGTCTCTGTTTCCTGTATGTTTCATTGAGAAGACAAGGCAAAGAATTATTTTTGCCCACTTAAATCAATACTCAGAAGATACTTCTATGTCAAATTCCTTTGGGTTGTGGTAGTGAAACTGAGGTGAAGTCAGCCCTCAAGTGCTGTTTTCAATCTGAGTCTTACATACATGGTGTGAGATTGATTGAGGAAAATGAAAGCAGGGTAAAGAGAGACTACAAAATATACTTTTCCTCCTCAGCTTTTTAATTTATGCTTATTTAGTAAATTGCTTGATGCAGGCTTGAAAACTGAGATGCTAGGGTTGATCTCAGAGCAGGTTTGTTGTTGCACCTCCTCCCATCTGGTGTTCATAGTTTCACATATGTAAAATAATGGTATATTAGTAAGTCCAGGGCGTTCACAGGCAGGGTTAGATGACTTACATTTGCCTTGCATAACACACGTTGCATGCACATGCACATGCTTTGCAGTCACAGGAATGTGAGATGAGAAAAGCAAGTTTTCATCTACTATGATGGGGCTTTGCCCCTGTGGAAAGAAAGCTTAGGACTCACATACCTGCCTGTAAAGGCTGAGTAAAATTTCACGCTTACTTCTCTTTTTGTTTGTAAAAGAAGACAGAATATTGTTTGGCTTAGTTTCATTGTTGTTGAAAAATGAACTTGCTTAAACATAACATTCTCTAAAACATGTATTTATTATCACTGGGGTCTGTTTATGAATTACTTCCTGAAATTCTGTGCTATTGGATGAAGAGTGTATCCTTGTTTTGCGTTGTTTGTTTGCTTTTGTTGAGTGTACACATACATTTCTTTGTTTATGCACTTAGGAACTCGAAAGAGCTTGGAGGGAATATGATAAATTAGAGTATGATGTAACAGTAACGAGGAACCACATGCAGGAGCAGCTTGATCGACTCGGAGAAATTCAGGTGTGACATATAGGTCTCATCTTTAAATACATTTAAGTCACTTTAATTTTCAGTGCCTTTGATTAAAGATTATGTAAAAGTGAAAAAGGGAGATTTTTCATATATACCTTATTATCTTATTGCTTGTGCTGTACTATGGGGAGGATTGAGCAACTAATCCTAGTTCTGCATTTTGATGGAGATCTTGTCACACAAAAAGCACGTGTGAACGTATGCATTAAAGGCCATTTGCTCTGGGCATTGTGATTTTCCGTGCATCTATGGAGGGGAAATCACAAGGAAGCCAAAGAGCTGTAAAATTTGTTTACGTCAGACACTTTGCCCCAAACCGTGGCGGACTGTGGATGCAAATGGGTCTCTGGTTTGTATGCCAGCGTGCAAACACCAACATCCTGTTCATCCCCACCTCTTTAGGTGGGAAGGCATGAGTCCTTTTCTTGCATGGTTTGTAGATCTCCTGTGCAATGCCTGCTTGAGTTTTCTTTGGAAAGATTAGACCTAATTCTATTCTTAAGTGCAGTTTCAAATAGCAAATTGCTGTTAATTTACCTGGTACATTGTGTTTGAGAAATGATTTAATCTTATATTTGATGTTTCTGACAGTGTTTGAATGTTGCCTGTCATGATCGCACCTTATTTTCCTTCTCTGGGAAAGGAAATGTCATATTGCCTAGAGAAAAAGAAAACTTCCCCCACCCCAAACGTAGTCTAAATCATAGCTCATGTAGGCTGTCTCTTTCCTTGGCAGACTGAGTCAGCAGGGATACAGCGTGCTCAACTTCAGAAGGAACTGTGGAGAATTCAGGATGTCATGGAGGGTTTGAGTAAAAATAAACAACAAAGAAGCTTTTCAGAAGCAGGTAAACTAGTTGTTTTTATGCCTTAGGAGGTGGATTTGGATTGTGTGTATTTTTAAAAGATAAGCTTCACGCTTGCTTTTGCACGTTTGAAAAAACTTTGGTGGTAGAGCTCCTGAGAACAAGAATGCAATCAACTAATTTAAATTAATGTTTTGCATGTTTGATAGCAACATGTAACCTGTTGCAACATGTAACCATTAATATGCTAACATGTTTTAAAAACTATTTATTGTAAATATTTTTTTTTCTTCTCTCCTGCTCCCCTTGTCACCATACAGGAATGATTGGATCAAGGACCTTTTCATCTATTAAGTATAAAAATGAGGTATGATTTTAGCATATTTATTATTTTAGGATTACTGAATTTCTAATATCTATCTATCTATCTATATATATATATACACGATAAAAATGAACATTTTTGTAATTATTTTAAGGATGTCTGAATTATGTATTTAATACAGTAAAATATTGTATTATGGCTAGTTTTAAAGAGTAGTATCTCAGAGGGTAATTCTAAAACATTCTTTTGTTCTTTGTCGTTATATTCTCACCAGTATATATATATTTTTTTTCCATTTCTCACCTTTTCCACTCTCCAGACTTTTACTCTAAAAAACTAACCCTGGTTTTTGGATTTTTTTTTCTCCCCACCACCATTTTGTTGGGAAGATATGCATTACTTTATATGTCTATTCATATATTAAGCACAACACAACAGCAGCTGAAACTGTGGGAGCTCTGAAATGTTCAATTCCTCTGAAAATCTGGCTGGAAGTTTTAAAGGGACATTGTCATCTTTATGTAAACTGTATACAATATACATCTGTCTTGCAAAGCTTTTTGAAAGTTTAATGTATGTACAAATCTTTAAATAGATATTGAATTTAATTTTAAAAATGATAATTCAGAGAGCTCGTACCTGTCCATCAGAAAGTAAAATTGATAGAACTACAAAAGCTTAATAAGCTGAAGAATGAAACAGTTGAAGCCTTTCAGGCTAGATAATAGCAATAAAAGAGTCATCTTGTTCTTTTTGTGTGTGTGTGTGTGACATTGTCCCTTTAATTTGGAAAACAAAAGCTGGTGTAGTTATGGTAATATATTTTTATTTTTAAGTTATAACTAATTGTAACAGGTGTGCACATCTAAATAAGGTGACTATTCTACAATCTTTAGGAAGAGGAAGTAGTCCCACCTCGTCCTCCACTCCCTCGGTCCTATGACTTTACAGAGCATCCTCCCATAATCCCCCCTCTGCCCAGTGATAGCAGCTCCTTGCTCTGTTATAGCAGGGGCCCAGTACATCTGCCAGAAGAAAAGAAGATTCACCAAGTTCAAGGATATCAGAGAAATGGATCTCACTGTGTAAGTGGCTTAAACCGCCACGTTGTTCTTGAAGCATTCCCCCTTCCTTTGCACAGTCACTATTTTTTTCTCTTGTTTTGCCATCTGGCTACTTCTGTGTTATGTTTTGACTTTTGTAAATTGAGTTTTATTTATAGCTCCATCATTTGCTTTTGGCATTTTCCTGTCATATATTCTGTCATCCATATAATGTCTTAAGACTTAAAGGCATGTGTTCTGTGTCTGAGTAAATTTCAGAAAAAAAACACACTCTTCTCAAAAGTTCTTAAAAAACTCTAGACTTGGAATCCACATTTGTAGAAACCTTGCACAAATCTGGTTCCTAAGAATCATTAAAAAAAGTCATCCCTTCATGTTTTCCTGGGAAATTCTTTCTACAATTTCAAAAAGTCTCTTAACTACTGTCATTCAAATTAATTACAAAGGCATGCCACTGCAGAAGCACTTAAATGATGAAATATTGACTTAAAAATAGATAGCAAAGTCGTCAGCAGAATAACCATTTTGAGTCTTAAGACACAAATGCTTATACAAAAATCCCAGTTTATTTACTTCATAAACTTGTCATTCTGCAGGGTCCTGATTATAGACTTTATAAGAGTGAACCAGAGCTAACTACAGTAGCAGAAGTGGATGAGTCTAATGGTGAAGAAAAGACAGAACAAATTTCAGAATCAGAATCCACAGCTAAAGGTTTGTCCTGGGCTTGTTGTTTACAGCTTTTCAGAGTTCTTCACAAAGAATCAAAAGCTTTAACTGTTATAGAAGCTATATTGTCCTTCATACTTCTTGCAGCCTGTCCATTTCTTAATATGATGAAACATCTTCTGCAATAAAATAATGATTTAATTATATGACGAGAAAGATTTCAGTCAATTACAGCACAGAAAAATCAAACATTACACTCACCAACAACCCTGAAATCCTTATTGACACCATGTCTAATCTCATCACTCACATTCCCCACACACCATTCCCTGGAACAATTACCCATTTTATGTCCTTGCCCTTGAACAATTATTCAGTTTTTGAATCAAGCTCCCGATGTTATGTCACTGGAACGTCCAAAAAGGCAGCACCACAGAATTTTCAGGCTCTCATAGGACAGGGAAACAATGTCTTTTTCTTTTTTTTTTTTAATCTTGTAATTGTTGAATTGCCTTCTATCCTCTGATATAATAGGAATAATGATCATGACCTTGGAGTGTACAGACAATAAAGGTCTTTGCAATTGCTAAATGCTTCAGATTCTTCTCTTCAGCTCGCTTCTACCAAAGCTACTAATTGCTTGGTAGAGTCCTTTACCAGGAAGTGCTTCTCAATTCTGTTTGTTAAAGTGCACAGAATAGTTTGTTAAAGGTGACTTTGGGAAAAGCAGTTGCAACTTCCAACGATTTAAGCACCAAGCAAAAAAACTATTAAGAGCTTTTAAACAAAGTAAGGCAAAGTTGCTCCTTTTCTTTCTGTAAGAGTTGACGTTTCCAGTGGCAACAAGATTGCTGCATTCTCTTGTGATAGTGTGATAAGGAGCGAGTCTGATGTAAGGGTACCATAGGAATATGACCCCAGAGCTGTGGTCATGGTGTTGCTTTCATCAGAACGGTTGTGTTTGTGTGTGTGGAGGGGGTTAAAGCCAAGGACAGCACATCCAAGACTGTTTGGGTGTGGGGAATGGCTCTGACCTTACACATAGTTTTCATTAAGCTTGCACTTAACGAACGCAAACGCTCCTAAATTCCACGATTCAGATTCAGAATGGCATGTGCTGAGATGTAATGGTCATGTAAGGCGGATATGAAATCTCTCTCAACCTGGTGGTGAAAGATGCAATGTTTAGCCTGAGATTTGCTAATCATCAGGCACGTTATTTGAGGCGGTTGCCTTTCTGATGACATACCTCAGATTTATTGACCTATGGTGTCTCAGACTATTTGTAGACATTTAGGATGAGAGGAAAAGTCACTGTAAAGGCAGCAGAAGAAAGCCTTCTCTAACTGAATAAAGTGAGCGGGTTTTTTTTTAAGCACCCAGTCTGCATTTTATCTTGCTCAGTGAAGAGAGAAGTGATTTTATTATGTCCATGTTTAACAAAACAGCCCTCAGTAAAGGGAAGCAATAATATAAATACTTCTGTATAATATAAATAGTATTTTGCAGGGGAGAATAGTGGTAGCAAGTGGAGGGACACTCTTTATCTTCTTTAAATAATAGACTGAAGTGGGTTTGTTGCAACTGTGTTTTATCATTTACTCCACGCTTGGGGGAGCATGTGAATTATTTAGAAGGTTTTTTTGGTCTCTGTATTCACTTAATAATAATACTAATCCCCGAGCATCATGAAAAATGTAGCCACTTGTCTGTTTGCCTTAGCACGTGTCATTGCAACAACAACTTCTGGTTTCAAAGAACCTCTTATGATATTCTGTCTTAACAGTTTACAAGCTAAAAAGGAAAGGAACTCACAGACAGCTAATCTCTCCAAAATGTTTCTTTCCTGCTGTGTTAAGGAGTCCTACTGAAGTGACTCTCTGGTTTGCCAGTGCGGGTGCTTCTATGATTCAGTAAATTTCAAGAGAAGAGCAAATACTTTTCCAGCTCGTTGTGTACTTCGCTGCGCGGCCACTTTCCATTTTTCTGCCTTCAGTCACTTTCCTCTCCATTTCTTTCTAAATGCCAACAAAAAAGAGAAACATTTTAATGGAGCTGTGTAAGGTAACCCTGACTGCTCTCCCTAAACAGAGGAATATTTATGACCGAAATAGTACATAAAGGTGGCACACAAGACAAATCGACTTCTGCTCAATGTTTTATCCTTTTGATGTGTAAAGGAGACCTAAACTGTTGTATTACAGTTTTTGTTTTGAATGCTACACTTGGCATTCAAATACCTCCAGACTATTTTGTCAGCCCTACCAAATTATTTGGAGAAACAGTTAAGCTTTCACTGAGTCAATATATCCTCTGAAATCTGGGTGACCTCTCCAGCAAAAATGAGGAGCAATAATTTGTCTTTCAGAGCTCTTTTTTTAGGTAAAGGTAGACAGTTTTCTCCAATAGTTTGATTGCCTGCATGCATCAAGAGGCAGAAATGAAGCATGTGTTTTATTTATATATATGTGTGTGTGTGCGTATGTGTATTTTTGTGGGGGAAGTTTAAGCTCGCTTCAGTTTTGTAGCAGGTTAATTACCTTCTGCAAGGGTTCTTTGAGGACCAAAGCACGGATATTGCTGCGAGATGTTGGATTTGGCAGAGAGGGAGACCCGGGAGGTTGCTGCGGTCCCGCTGTGGTGGAGCCAGGCTGCTGCAGTTGCCTGTCCCTGGGCCCAGCAAGGCTGAGCGAGCGCGCGTTCCCGGCGGGGGCCCACGGGACCGGCCGGAGCAGCGCGGAGCAGACGGCAGAGCCGCGCGGCAGCACGTGCAGGAACGGCGAGCGGCGCAGCCTGCTGCTGGTGCTGCCGCAGCCGCGCGGCTCGCAGGCTCAGTGCGGGCCCCTGCGCTCGCCCGCACGTCGCCGGCCTCTCTCGTGTTCACAGACACGTCTGAGGAGCGGAGTTTCACACGGAGGTGGGGCAGAGAGCAGTAACCAGGCGTAGGACAGGAGCAGGCAAAGCGTGCCGGCCTTGCACACAGCCAGCTGCTTTTATTCTCCTTCCCGTTTTTCCATGCATATCCTTGCCTGTCCACCCTGAGCCATCCCTTTCGGACTTCACTCGTGCCACTTTTGCTACATCCCTACCCAAGGTTTGGATTTCTCATTGAGGAGAGCGTGGCCTTGTGTACTGTTGCTGCTGTAGTTACTTAGGCACTGCTGCCCTCGATTCCTGGAAAGTCCTCAGTCTTCCCCTCCAACTTTCTGTGAATTTTGGCCATCTCTCACATAACTCCCCCTTCACCATGAAATCTAGCCATCCCTCACCCTGCTGCCTATGACTTTTCTCAGCGTCGTTGTTGTTCTTATGTCCAGTAGTTTCTGCCCTTGTAGGCAGTAGTTTCTTGTGTTCTCTTTGAGCTGCACTTCAAGCTAGAAGCTAGTTACCTACCTCCGTACCTTAACATCTGAGATAGTTAGGCATGAGCACCTTTCTTGCCTTTTGGGAGAACAGTTTCCAGGGATAACAATTTAGAATTTTAGAAAACGATAAGCTCTTCTGGTGGTATTTTGTGTAGAATTTAGTATGTTCTTTTGCTGTTTCACAGGCTCGCATTTTCCTGTGGGAGTTGTACCGCCTCGAACCAAATCACCAACTCCAGAATCTTCAACAATAGCTTCCTATGTCACTTTAAGGAAGAATAAGAAGATAGATTTAAGAACGGTAATTTAAAATAACTTTCAATCATTCATAGGTCACAATGTGTTAATTTTATACGTTTAATTTTTTTAGTTACTTTAGAAAAAAATAAGTTGTTTAATTTCCTTTACATAAAACTCACAATGTTAGGAGGTAAGATAAAGTATTAATGGAGACAGCTGTAGAAAGAATGACAAAACTGTAAAGGTCAGGTATCATGAACTACACAGATTTCTTTGCACTCAAATGGGTAAGGAGCTAAATGGTAATGAAAAATATACTAAGCAAGTGAGACCTGAAGTTCAATTTAACTACCTCTATATAATAAAAAAAAGGGTTTTATTTATTTTACTGCAAAACAATTTGGGAAAAGAAAACTAAAGCAGACAGAAAATAAGGATGCTGTGATCAGTATGTGAGCAATAAATGAATTTTCCAATCATGAAGTCCCACGGTGTTTGAGTTGAATACAGAGTTAAAATGGATGTCATTCAGGCAAGAGGAGGACTTCTGCCAAAGCCGGAGAGCAAGCAGAAGCAGAAAGGTTTTAGGAAGAATGGGAGAGGAGAGGAAAAATAACAGGATGTTGGCTGAAGGAAGAATGCCACTTGTCACTCCCAATTAAGTGATGTCCAGCTGTAGCTCTTCTTAGAACAAAAAGAAAAAAAAATAGAAGGGACCATCAGATCAACTGGTAGAAAAAGCATGGATCATTAAATTTTAATTATATTTGTCTCAATTGAGTAACTTTGTGTTTGACTGTGATATAAGATTTGGTAAATTGTTTCAACTTGATAGGATGCATCTATCTATTCTCTTGACATCATTAGTAATGATGGCACTGTATGTGTGTGTGTGTGTGTGTGTCTGTGTAAACAAATATATATAGAGGTACTGATAAAGACTCCTTCATTTTCTTTACAATGTCAGCATTCATTTATTAATCATGGGTTCCTGTGCTTTCTTTGGATACATAGGAGGTCTTTCCTTGCCAGCTATTTTTCTGCTTTCTAATAAATCATTAGGCGATCTTTTCTGATAAGCTGAACAACTTGGAATCTTGCTTTTCTTTAAAAAAAGTGTTCTTCCATTTAAGGAGAGACCAAGAAGTGCAGTGGAGCAGTTGTGTCTTGCAGAAAGTACTCGGCCTCGAATGACTGTGGAGGAACAGATGGAAAGAATAAAAAGGCACCAACAAGCTTGCCTAAGAGAGAAGAGAAAAGGACCAAATCTTATTGGTGTTTCAGAGCAATCTCCTTCACAGAGCCTCTCTTTTGTCAGAGATAATCCTTTTAAGTTGACACAGGTGAGTACCAAATAGATTTGCAAAGAAAAAAAGTTTTATGAAGTTATTCTTATTCCAAAGTTACATGGTATTATTTGTGCGCATTTGACACTGTTTGTAAAGAACAGTCACAGTTCTCTACCAGCCACAAGAGAAATTCACCTTTCTTCATGAAAATAAATAACATGTTAAATAGATGTTAAAATTACATCTGTTTGATTATGCATTGTGAAGTTTGTTAGCAGTTACTTATTTGTCAAATTTAACAAACAATGTGAAATTACAAGCTTTGTCATTAAATACAGCGTCAGGGAGAATCACGAACCATTTGATGTATAAATCATGAACATTTTCTGTCATGTACTATATGCAAACATCTGTAAAAATAATTTATAATCAGTTGTAGGTAGGTAGGTATGTATTTCACCACTGTAGCTCTTAAATGGTGGTCTCTCTAACTGTGGTTCCGGAGCCCATAAGTTCATAAAAATAGAATCTCACTTTCCTTTTCACTCGTGCTTAAACAGTTAGAACAGACAACACTTGCTAAATGTTTAAGGGTGGAGAGAGAGAGAGAGAGAGAGAGAGAGAGGAGGAGGAGGAGAAGGAGGAGGAGGAGGAGGGAGGAAATAATGGCTTGTTATTAACCAGGAAATACTGACTCAAATTCTTCTTTCAAAACAAAGCAAAACAACACCTTCAGGACAAAAACAGAGGTAGATTCAACTTAATGCAATGCATGTTACAGATCCAGCCTGCTACTTTGCAACAGCTGAGTTTATTAATGATTCATGTCCGCTTTTTCAAGAGTTTAATAGGGTTATCTTTTTATCTTCTGGCATACTTTGTGTGTCAGAGATCCCGCTGTTGATATTTTAGAGGAACATGGAAATGCCTCCTTTCATGTTTCTCATTTGTTTTGACATCTGAGTCTCCAAAAGCAGGTTAAATGCACTGTGCTGTTAATTTGGAAAATGCCAAAAAGATTTCAGAATTTTTATTCATCTAACACCTGCATGCTACACTGTCCTCAGAGCTATGCAAAAGTTACTTTTCCTTCAGTAAGGTTGGATCCTCTGGTGATAGTTTCGCCTTTTCATTGTGGTATCTGTATTTGAGAGGATGTCATGAATGCAAGGTGGCCGCTCCAAATATTTTTCTAAATAACAAGGCCTTTCTCATGAAAAGGAAGTGTAAAGCAAAGCTTTATATGAGTTTCCTTTTGTACTCTTTGCACCACTTTCCTTAGGTACCATTTCATANATACTCTTTGCACAAAAGAGTTTGAGCTTCACCACTTTCCTTAGGTACCATTTCATACATCACCGCCAGGAAAACAATCTGTATTTATTGTACCTGGTGAGCAGGAATTCACTTCTCCTGTGGCAGTCTCTTATTCTTCCCAAGTGCTTTTTGGTAAAGGGCACCAAAGTGAAGCTTTACACTTATTGTTACTTCTTATATTTAAAAGCAAAATTTCTATACTTCTATCTATTCACAAAGAAAAATGATGAGCTAGCATTAAGTGCTGGAAGACTTTTCAGTTGGAGTTTTGTTAAGAAAAAAGAAAAGGGATTTTTATAAACACCCTTTATTATATAAATGGGATACTAATACCTTTATAAGGGCTAATACTGATAGGATACTGTTATCCCTTAGTTGTATAAAAGAAATCAGTGTCATTTTTAAGGAATACTGTTGGTATTATCAAAATGCTAAAGGAAGTTGGTTAACAACTGTTGTTGTTTGGGGAAAGTGTACGATATGGGTGCACACTTTACTTAGGAAAACAGAGAACTTGATTCGCTGAACTGTCTTAAGTGGAATTTCCTCCTAAAAGAGGCCAAGCGCTGCCTTGGAGAGGAATTCACCCGCAAGATCTGCTGCTTTCGTGGCTCCCATATTTCTCCATCCCAGTGGTTAGTTTGATGGGTCTTATATGAAGTTCAGTTTGCTTTGCTGTTCTGGCAACACAGTGTTTGCAGTTCAAAGTCTAAAGACTCCTCTACTGTCCTTCCTCAGAAATGCTATGTCTTTTTTTATGCTCTGTGCAGTGGCTTTTTTAATGGAATAAGTAATGCTGTGGTTTTAACATTGTTTCCTTATCCTCTGCTAGTATCAAATGTCTCTTTTTAAATTACACTAGAGTCCTGGAAGATACCCAAGATAATTGGAGATCATGCATGTACGTGTGCTATAAATTTTGCACTGTGGAAGTAGATTTTTATCGATTTTTTTTTTAATCGGGAAAAAGGGTTTTATTAAACACTCAGTGCTTATGAATTTCAATAAGAAAAGTACTAAACCTGTGTGTAACTGAGCTAAATATAAATGGAATTATGGAAGTTAAGAAAAGGCAATCAGTAAAAAAAGCTGGAACTTCTGGAAGGAATCTATAATAATCTTTCACAGAAGAAAAGGGTTCAGCAGCCTAAATGCAGATGTCACTACAAGTACTTTCCCTAAGGTATTTATGCCACTGTTGTAGTACGTTGGGCAGTTTTGAAATGTACAAAAAAATTAGGAAACTCAAATGTGAGTTCTTAAAAAAAATTTTATTTTTGCTTACTGAATTATGGTATGTTTTGCAATGAAATGTCACTTTAGAAAGTTTAAGATTAAATGCTTAAGGTTTCTTAATTTGTTTTCATGTTCAGAGAGGACAGAACGGAGGCTGTAATAACCACTTTTTTTAATAGTAACTTTCTATATCTTGTTTTTGTTTTGCAGAGTCGAAAAAAGGATGAAACTGTACCTAGTAACATAGAGAGTGCCATTAAAGATAATTTGAAACAAAATAATGAAAGTCCAGGAGAAGAAATAGCACAACTAAAAGATGATGGAGCACAAGAATATAATTCAGATTTTACTACAGAGGTACTAAACTGTGCATAATTGAAAAGTTCATCAATCAGTCTTACAGTAGATTTTTTTTAAAACACAAACAACAATTAAGTATGGGGATTTGAGCCCTTTAATTTTTCTTGGAAGAGTAAGATACATTTTTATGTGTAACAAATGTTTCAACATTTATAGTGCAAAAATGCTTACCAATATTGTGCAACATATGTAGTGCAAAATTGCATCAGATGTGTCTGTTGCTGAGAAAACGATTTCTGTTAGTTATGTAGTTAGAAGTCTTAAATTTAGTTTTATTTAGCAGCAGCTCTTCATGCCTTAACTGATGGGAAAACGACAGAAGGGTCTTTGAGAGCTGCTTCTTGGAAAGCCAGGACGACACTGACGCACCTTTAACCAGTAGTCACGGGTCTGCTCTGCGGAGAGGAGCTCCCGATGGCTGTTGGCAGTCGGTTTTTCCAGCTGGCTCCTCTCTGTGGCTGGTGCTGGTGCATCGGGGTGTCCGGCAGCAGCGGAACGAAGCTGCCGCCCGGGAGGCCTGGTCCTCCCATGGATCCCCGGAGCATCCGGCTTGGAGGCGCCCCATCGCCCAGTGGAACCAGGCTGGCTCCGAGCAACAGGGCTCCCTGGCGCTTCTCCCCCCATCGTATCCTCCTGGCTATCAAACGTTTTTTATTAATTTGCTTATGTAGAGTTTCTTCCCCTCTTTCTCTAGCTATGTTCTTTCATTAGTCTCCCTTTGCTCTTCCCTCATTTTCCATTTCACTTGCTTATTTAAGGCATGTTTCAAATGGATAGTGCAATAAAATTAGATAATTAACATTCATTATTCCTTATTGTTTTAAAAAACACTTTCTATTGGGAGCCTGTTGCTTTATGTTAAGTAATCAAGTCCTTTAAAGGAATATAACATGATCTCTTGCCATCAGTTGTGTCTAATCAGGCCCTTAAGAGCAGCATTCAAGCTCCTCAGTAATGTATCCAGCAGCTGGAATTGCTGCTGGCATCATTAAGAGGTGGGTAGTAAGGGAAAATGCACAGACTGCAATCTGAAGAGTTCAGATAAATTCTGGAAACTATTAGGCCAAATCCTGCTCATTGACTCAGGGATATGTTTCAGGATAGCAACTATCAACTGGAATGGTATTGATAAAAATTTCTTAAGTTATGTAATTCTGGGTTACTAAGTTTACATGATGGCAAAATTTGTCCATTAATAAAACTGTTTCCTGATACAGTGTTTCTTGTCTACCACTTTAGTGTGTGTTACCACTTAGTGTGTGTTACAGCTTTTTGTTTCATGATTTCATTTTTTTTATAGCTGACAAAAACTGAAGATCTTTTATCAGATGCATATGTTGTCTCTGACTCAAAAGAAGTGAATAATGAAGAGAAAGCAGAAAAGGAAAAGAAAAATAAATCGGAAGAAACACATGATGGTGATATAAGGTAAAAAATAAAACAAGATGTGAAGGGTCTATTTTAATCTTGCACATTGTATTTATTAGTTGAAAGCACCAGGCAGCTAATGAAATTCCATCATAAATACTTATAAGGTATCTTTATATGTTTGGGGGATTTACTTGCAAAGAAATCCAGTGAAAAACTTAAGCCCTGTCAGGGTTCAGTAAGAGGGGATGAGTAAGTGGGAGGCAATGTTTATTTTCAAGTATTGCCCCAGTTATAGGCAGAATATGTTCATAATCCTTGCTTTGGAATACAACAGCTAATTAGTTATGTTAGCTGAAGTTTTGTATTTGTACAATGAAAGCTTCAGCCAAGGTCGTAAACTTTCATAGCAAGTTTGTTCCTGCTGATTGTTAAGAAAACAACACATTTAAGAGCACATTTAAATGGTTTACTTTACATTTGATGCTTTAACTTCTGCATCCCTATTTCAAAAAAAAAAAAGGGCAGTCAAATTGGAGGAATACTCTATGGTGGATCTTCCTCTTTAATGATTCATAACTTTATAAGTCGCACAGCCTCTACAGTTGCATTATAAATCCTAAGTGAGCTCCTACGTTTGGTCATAACTTTCTCACCGTTTCTCACACTTCAGTGAAGGAGGCATCCTGTCATAGGAAACTGTGAGCACATGTGAGGGAAAGGAGATCGGTTAACAGTGCTTAGCTCTTTGAAGAGTCTCGGTTTGCAAAGTAGAAGGATTTCCAAATACATATTTGACTTACATTACGCCAGCTTCCAAGTAGCAAGGTTTTTCTATTAACAGAAGCAAGCTAAATTGTAGCTCCTATACTTAGTGGTTAACACCTGAAATTAAGTTAGGGCGAGTTCTAAAAGCTGTGCTTTTTTTAATCAGCTTGCAGGATGTGACCACAGTTGCAAACCACAAACCTAAAACCCGTTCTGAAGAAAGTGAAATAGTCAGCATTCGAGAACAAGAAGGGATTATTTCTTCATTTGAATTAGCAGCACAGTCTTCAAAAGGAAACCAGACAGCAGCAGGTATGGAAAAAGGGTTGACTGAAGCACAGTCTACATGCTACATATGTAAATTTTTATTTCATTTTGGTGATGGCTTTTGATGCGCTGAAATCCTTGTGATTTGAAAAGTGCTGACATAGTGGAGATATCAAATGTGTGTTTGGGCAACACAAAGTGAAAAATAGTTACCCAGTGGATAACTACAGAAATTCCAGTTTTCTGAGGTTTTATGTAGATCTTGTGGACACACTTGATGCAGGGATGTACCTATTGCCAGAAACGGAGTCTGTCTGTGGGTTTAGGTTGGGGCAAATCTTCCATGCTCCTCGTGTAGAACAATTTCTTAATCCTGGATATCTCCACACTGCTTACCTTTACCTCCTTGCTAATGGGCTGCCTCTGATACCACCAGGATTGAAGACTCCTCAAGAGTTTCCAGTATATCCAGCAGTTTATGAACTAGTAAATGAAAGGCCACTGAATAGTGACCTTTCAGGAATAAGAAAATACATAGAGGCAGCAAACACTAGCTGACTTATTGGCCTGCACAGTACACATAATACTGGGGCACAACTGGCCTGCAAGAACCAAAAACTGGAGTAAAGCAGGGTTGGATTTTTTTCAAGGATCAGAAAAATGAAGCACATGTTGGGGGAGGAAGAAGCAAGGAGGCAATTTAAGGCATTATTTGGTGAGAGGAATGGGTGAGGAAGCCAAATGCTAAAATATTGGATTTAAAAGGTGACTTGGACCTTTGTAGTGCAATCTACAATCCTTTCTGTGACTTGATAATCCATACTAGAACTTGTAAATACATTTTATAATGTCAGCAGAATATGAAATGCATAGTTAGTCTGAGTTAGGGGTATAAAATTAGATCTAGAGTTACTGTGAATACTTAAATTCTACATATTCTGCCAAAATGATTTCTCTCTTTCTGATGTAAATAACATGTTAGTTTTCATGTGTCCTGCTTTTTGTTCCCCTGCAATGTTCTTCCAGTCACATAAAGTCTGCGTGATGATCTTTCTTGGGAAGAGCTTGTGTTCTTCCCTGAATTGTGCTCATGGTGCTGTGGTTTCCTAAAAAGATCACAGTTATGTCTTGTGTAACTTCCATTTGATTCTGCTTAGATGTCTTATGATTTGAAATTGTGATTTTTCAAGCTTTATTATTACAGCTTGGAATCGTGATTTCAGGGTAACTTTTGCCTCCTGTAACTTTTTTTCTTTTTTGTCTTGCTGTGTGACTCACAGTGAAAAGTTTGCCTTCTTCACCAGAATCGTCACTGTCACCAGCTCCATCTGCACAACCACAGCTCACAGAAGGATCACATTTCATGTGTGTATAGTTACAGAGAAGTACGTCTTTTTTCCCTCCCCTCCTGCCTTATTCCTACTATTTTTCAGTGTATTTATATTTGTTTTCTTTGCTATCTGCAAAACATTTGTAGACAATATAATGCAAGACAAGAAGTCTTATCTGCAGCGTGGAATACAAATTAACCATAAAATAAAACAAATGTATTGATCTGCTTGCAAGTAATGTATTTTGTATTCAGATATAAGGATCAAAGACTAATTGGCTTATCAAGTACATCCTCCTCAAATGCCAGGATAATAGCACTTTGCTTAAATGTATAAGAGACTTAAGCTGTTGCAGAGCAGATGTGCAGTTAAGGTAGGAGCATCAGTCCTGAGATGCAAGTGACCCCTAATGCTCCAGGGGAGCTAGAGCTCTTGGTGATGCGGAGTAGGGCATGGAATAAAGCTCCAGAAGGCTTGTGGCTTTAAGACACAGATAAGGAGGGCATGAAAAATGGGATGGGAAGAAAAGAGGGAGTAACAAGTGCAGCAATTACAGAAACATCTTTTCTTTCTATACGGAGATAGCCCTACACCGCTTCTCTTGCCTTTCCATACAACATGTTTTCTTCCAGGGATCAAATTAAAAAGACATGAGGTTGGTAGGTTTACCTGTTCTTCCCTGTAGTGTTACTTACTTGAGGAATGGAGGTAGGAATATAAGTAAGCATATTTGTTTATGAAGGTGTTTAAAGAAACTAATGTGGCACAATGCTGAATGCTTTGGCATTTTACCAGTATTTGAGTCAACTTTGTTGTTGCTGCTGCTGTTGTCAGAAAGGACCTGCTTAAGTAAGCTTTCTACTAAAAGAATGAGCTTTGTTTTAATGGTGATGTTAAATGGCATAGCTGATATGATTTAGGAAATACTTAAATCAAGAAGCATTTGGTGATTTAGCATGGGAAGGACTAAACTGCATTTTCCCATTTACTGTCCCAATCTATACTGCCAAGCTTTAATCTTTGCAAAACTATGCTTATTATACATCGTATATTCCTTTCGTGTATGAAGTGTAGGCAGGAAACTATTGTTATTCTTTAACAAAATGGAAATTATATTCATCTTTTTGTCCTTTTGCATCAAAAGGTTGCATTCAGCACTGACACCTGTGTTGCTGGTTTCCTCAGGGTGTGTGTCTCGTGATTAGATTCAGTCTAAACTCTTAATGCTTTTATTCAGCAAGTGCTATTATGGAAGTCTTTAAAACTGATTAGGGAGACAATTCAGTATTTTTATGGAAATACTGATTTGTATTAATGCATTTTAATTTCACTATATGAGCGCAGTTTTTCACGCCTCTTGTTTTTAACTGGGGTAGACGTGACCTAGCCCAGCGCAGCTGCAGGTCGGCCTCACGCTGTGGGGCCGGGCGCTGTCCGCAGCCCCAGCCCCCGTCTCGAGGGCAGCAGCGCAGGGTGACACCGACGGCGTCGGGCCGCTCTCGGCCCTGGTCCTCACGGGCTGCGTCCCGGGGCGGCAGGACTGGCCTCTCCCCAGAGCCCCTTGTTTTGTGGTGTGCGCGCGCGGGCAGGCGGGTCCCTCGCGAGCGCCCCGGCTCTCCCGGGGGCAGGACAGCACCGCGCGCGCGGGGCAGCTCTCGGCTCCGGCCCCTTCTTGCTAGAGCCCGCTTTTCGGGAGGCATCTGGAAAACGTGTGGTAGATTTCGGAGGATAATGAGGTAATGCCTATATTTAGCTTTCGCGGTCAGTTAGTAAAACGATACGCCCGGCACAGGGCCGGGAGGGTTTGGCACGGGCGATGGGTGGTGCAGGACGCTCTAGGAGCCAGGAGAAGGCCCTTCCGCGGAGCCGCTCTGCCTGCCGCGGCTCCGGGCGCGCGCGGCTGCCCCGGCTGCGTTTGAGCCTTGCATTTGCCTGGAATACGTGAGCGATAAATAGACCTTGCGCAGCACCCGGATCCGAAGCCCACAAGTAGTTTTCGCTGAGGAGCTGCCACAGCGGCCCCCGGGCCGAGGGCTCCTGCCGCTGCCTCCTCCGCAGCGAGCAAAGGGCAAACGGGGCATCCGCCTGCAAGCCCGGCCCGCCGGTTGGGAGAGCAGCCGGGGGCTTCGCTATTCCCGCGCTTACACGTGTGTAAACCTCGGAGAAAACCTTTTTTTTTTTTTTTGAAAAATTTACACTTTTTTTAAAAAAAAAAAAGGGGTTTAATTTTTTTTTTTTTAAAAAAAGTGTAAATTTTTCAAAAAAAAAAAAAAGAGGTTTAACTTTTCTTGCTGTCAAAGTATTCTGGCCGTATTACTCGTCAGAAATGATTTTGGAAACAGCATATTTTCTAAGATACCTTACAATTTATTATGTTCTACGCTGTTGATAACTATTGCTAGGGTGAGGTCAGAAATTCCTTGCCTTATGTAATCCCAGGAGTTACTTTATACAATATTCTGTTGTTCCTAAAATAGAGTAACTTAATCTATGTCTGTCTTTCAGCACTAACGGCTTCTGTTGAAACAATTCATGCCTGAGATGTATGGACCTGACCTATGGAAATGTGAGAAGATATTGTACAGTATATTTTAAATCTATGAAATTCATAGTTCTGATGCTTTTGGCCACAGAGCATCATTTTATCACTTCCTGGAAAATGTTTATTCCAAGAGAGCTTTAAATGGCCCATATGTACACTCAACAACCTTCAGATTGTTCTCCTGATACCAGCTTGCTGCTATGATTTCTGTGCACAAAAAATAAAGGTTCTTTTTAATGTGCAGCCTAAAGTCAGAACTTTATTTGATATCTTCTGGAATTTACTGTTCTTTCAATTAGGGTTCATATAAATTTGCTTTTTGCTTCCTTTAGATGCATAACAAATCAGTTAATTTTACATATCACCACTAAACCTTGTTTTACACTTTTTAACACTACAGTGTATTGTTTTAACATTTATTTGTAAAAATTTTTATATGTATAAATATATATAAACATACAGATATATTTAAAATGTGCCATTTTTATTATTGCTTGGTAAAGTATGTCCCGTTTCTGCTGTAATTTTTCCTTGGTCAGGTTGCAATGTCAGCGGTTACTGCCACATTTCTATCAACATACACATTAATGTTAGTGCTTTTTTTTTTTTTCTTTGATCTTATTGTTAAATGAAACGGAGTGCAGGTGTTTTGAGGTACTGGGCTTTTCCTTCGGTGGCTTAGGGTGTGTACAGCAATAAGCAGGTTTTCAATGCAGCGCGTGGTCTGTGTACAGATGTAATTATGCTCACGGTGTGTACGTTACACAACGAGCGCCTCTGGTGTAAGTATGAGAAGCTACTTATCATTGTCCCGATGCAGATGTTCATGTCCCACTTCTTTTCTATGCTGTTAAATAAATGTCGCTGTTGTAAGGAGCTCCGCGGTGAGCGCTTCTCCCAGGCAGCGGCCGCCGCTCCCCCCGTCCCGCCGGCACCACAGCAGGGAGCGACTCCGGAGCGGCTCCCGGCGCCCCTCGGCCAGGAACGAGGCCGCAGCCTCCAACGGGAGCGCGTGGAGCTGCCCGTGTCCCTCGGGAGCGCCGTGGGGCCCTCTCCCGCCGGGCGCACCCAGGAGCCGGCGCCGCTGGCCGACGCGGGACGCGGCATCTGTGTTTGCACGCGGGTTAAGGAGAGAAGGGTGAGGAGTCCTTGAGGCTTGGACATCTGCGAAGCCTCTTCCCGGACCAAAAGGAAAACGTGGAGTGATTTGTCAAGCGCCATCGTGCTACAGATGTTGCAGGCTTCACTTTTCCATCGCGCACAGCTGTCTGACTTTGCCAGAGACTAAAGGGGTTTAGAAAAGAATGATGAAAAATGCAAGGACGTAAAGAGAAAGCTTTTGAGTCTGGGATATAAAGATAAGAAATCTCTTAAAGATGTAAGCAACTGCTGTGTGCATCAGTGCACGTGTGTGCCATAAGTGGTAAGGAGAGTTTTGTAAGGAGAGTGCCAGCTCCTGGTGTGCCTTTTTTTCCCATTAAATAAATCATGTCCCGTTAAAGTTAATCTGGAGGTACTGGCATCTGCGTAATTCACGGTGCTTTTCCAGAGGGGAGAGCCCGGTTTGGACGTGCAGTTTGAAATTTGCCCTTCCTCACTCCACCCCTGTGGAGGAGGAGGTTTTTGTTCCCCTTGCCCTTCTGTCCCTTGTAGCTCTTTGCAGGGTGCTTCACCACGCAGAGACATAAAGGGCATTTTATGCTCCTGTTTGCAAAGTCAGGAAGAAGGACGCTTGGGGGTCCGGCCAGATGGCCTTTCCTCCTTCCCTGCAGCAGTGGCCCTGGATTCTTCCCTCCGCACACGCAGAGCTGAGGGGCACAAGGCCCCTTAGAGCTGGGGCAGACGAGACGTCAGTTCAGTGGCACCACCGAAACAGCTGGGGCAAAGCAAAGCAAAGCAAATACCACACAGCCTCCTCTCTCCTTAACCCCAGCAGAGATCTGCTCGGCTGACAAGCTTCAAAATCTCTCCTTGTCCTTGCTGTCAAGGAGAGATTTGCAGTCAGCTGAGGAAAGGATGACTTACGTGGTTTGGGGGCATTTGCAGAACGTGTCTGTGTTCATAGGAGCTTGCGGGTTGGGTGTTCCTCCCGAGCCGGTGCAGTTTGTGCTGAGGCTGGGAGAGAGGGAGGAATTGTCGGGATGTTGCTGGGGTAATTGTTGGCGAAGGCGCCAGACGGATGAGTTACGGGAATGTGGCAACACTCGCAGGCTGTAGTTTCGCTTCCTGTGGGCACTTGCAGCAAAGATTGGAAATTTCACTGGGTGCTCTATCTTTTGTTTCTTATGAAAAAAAAAAGAGAGAAATATATATATCTATATATTGCTTTGTGTTATCACAGAGCATCTACTGTCTCTTACCTCATCAGAATAACTCATCCCAGTGGTCATGCTCCTGAGGTACGGAAATAACAGAGAGCTGGTACTGTCAGCTCTCAAAACATCCACTTTAAGTTTGTATCTAGGGTATTTTTATATTTCTGATTGATCGATCGCTTTATTGGCTATTGCACTGACACTTGTATATACAGAACGTGTGCTTTTTTTTTTTTTTTTTTTTTCTCTTTTCCAAAAGTAGAGTCCTTAGGAATAATGCAACACATTCTCTACAGATGTTCATGCTCTTCAGAACCAATTACATCTATTTTTGTCTTTTGTTCACTATTTGCATTGTTCCGAGGCTACTACAGAATGTGATTCTTAAGTCCCTTAATAAAGTGACATTACTCAGAAAAAAGTTATAGTTGGTGTCTTGGCAGTTTTTGTGTGTGAACCGTTGCAGACCGGCTCGCAGAGAAAGAGCCCACCAGGCCGCTGAAGCCCAAGCCTTGTTTCTGTTACAGCTGCAAGCCGAGGGGGGGAAAGAACCTTATAAATAAATCTGCCATAAAACCAGTACCATAAGGTTTTATTCCCAGGCAATCAGAAAGAAATTAAAGGCAGTTTATTTTTATCTAAATCGCTTTATTGGACAGTCTGGTAAAGAATTACTGGCCACGCTAGTAGCTCGGCCAGGTGAATAACCAAACGTGAAGAGCGCCGGTGGTTTGCGCTGCTGAGGTCTGCAGCGTTTGGGCTGGCGGTAGCACCGTGTCCTGCAGGTGCCGAGCAGCACGGTGAAGGACCTTTAATCAGTGGCTGTGCTGGTCTTACCCCAACCTGCCGATGTGTTGGAACAATGAGGTACTTAATTTTTCTAAACAAAACAAACCAGATATAGTGGGCATTCAGGTCTCAGAAATAGGTCATCATGTCTACCCTGCGCTGTATTTCTGTCCCTGTAATCCTGGATTCTGCTCTACCTACTTTATGAAGTTATTCTAAGGTAGGCTCCTTTTATTTCAATTTAAATCCTCGGTTAAAATGTTATTTTCCATCTCTTAGAAAGTTGACATTTAAATGGCCTATGAACAAATTGCCCATACCTGGCATTAATAACATATCTGGAACAACTTAATTTAAGTTTTTTAAGGATGCATGTGAAGATAGCGAGGCAACATCTGGCCTTCATTTCTTCTAAAGAACACTCTATATCCTCGCAGTTATATCCGTGGAGTGTTTAGCCTGTCCATATGGGAACACTGAAGAAGCAGCTACAAAATAAAACGGAATATGCTGGTGGCTGAAAGCAAATGTCTGGCCCCAAATGAAGGCTAAAAACAGCTGCTTTCTGAACTCGACATGCACAACTTGTTACCCAGCTATTCCAGATGTGTCAATATTGAAACGTTACTTTTGGAATGAAGCTTTTGGGGTGTTTTTATGTGATGTTTCTGCCCTCCTGTCATGCACCAAAGAAACCTTCTAAGCGCTGTCTCGGCGTACGAGGCAGCTGTTGCTGGGAAACTCCTGCTTGCGGCTCTGGGTAAGTAACTTCATTAGGGCGGCTGCTAATTGGGTCACGTGGCAGCGTCTGAGCGCTCAGGACCGCAGAGGGATGAAAGAAAGTGCTGGAAGAAAACGGTGCTCTTGCCAGGGGACTCCTGTAGAGTGGAACAGGGCAAAACCAGATGTGATCTCATTAACTTCTTTATTGCTGAAACCAAACCTGAAAGAAGGAATGGATTTTTTTGTCAAATTCTATCCAGATCCCGGTTCAATGGGAAAGGAATACTTCAAAGACCTGGAAACTAAAAATGGAAACGCCCTCTTCCTCTCTTGAAGGTGAAATCCCCGCTCGTACAAATTGCAGACCCTGCGGCTCGAAGCCCATGTGTGGCAGTGGCGCAACCTCCTGAACACGGAGAGACTTGGTCGCTTGAGGCTCTCCAGAAACTGACCGCATCGCAGAGGGCTTCAGGTTGGAAGGGACCTCTGGAGAGCATAAAACCTTCTGCATACCCTGTATAGAGAAAAAAAAAACAAAAGTGTATGGGAAAGAAAAACCAAAAACACGCAGCTGTCCTGAATAAGACCAGAATTCAGGTCACCAGTTTCTAGCTGCAGATGACAAGAATTGCAGGGGCTCAGCATCTTTGAAAACTGAAGCTCAAAGCATACCATGAGGCACCTCATTTTTCCAAGTAACTTATTGCAAGTCACATGGCATGCAGCTCTCCTTCACTTTCAGCAGTCCAGTATGTTTTCCAGAACAGATTTTTTTTTTGAAGTCACATTGGTAAAAAATAACTGTTAGGTGCAAATAAATATATAAGAACTTGATAAAATTAATTTCAAGGTGATTGCAAAAGCCATCAAAATTCCCCAAAATTCATAAAAATCACCTTTTCACCATATAAATTTCTGTTCAGCCTTGCCACTAATTATACATGCAGTTGCACTATGTTTTGTACGTTTTTTTTTTTTTGATAAAATGCTCTTCACTAACAAGAATGTTTCAGATGCTTTAGCTTTAAAGGTAAGTGTATTTTTTTGGTATTTTCATGTTCATCAGTTTGTGGGGTTTGGTTTGATCTAGGCAGAAGGAAAGACAGATGAACTTTCTGGTTCACACTGGCTTCATGGTGTTCGTGGGTGACAGCATTCAGTGTGACTGTGTCTGATTTCTCACTGTCTGGACAGTTTCAGAGCCTTTGCATTTACAAGGGCTGTTACTTTACTAGGGCAAATGTGCCTATGGGTGAGGCCTGGTTGGAAGTTGAGCTAGGAGATTGCCTGGAAACCTGGAGCTCTGCTGGGAAGAACCTTTGAGCAGAGTTTCCGTCTCCTTAGGCCATATCATCGTTATCTATAATATTTGCAGCTGCTGTATCTTGTCCCTTATGTCCGCAATGAAGTGTTTTATAGAGGCGAGGTGAGGTGCTGATCACTGTTACCGAGGCAGCAGCACGAGTTAAAGGAATTGAGTTTGTGCCCGCGGGGACGGGCTCTGGGGGCTGCATCGCGCGGGCTCCCCAGCGCGGGCGCGGGCACGGGCGGCAGCGCTCCCCGTGGAGCGAGGGCTGAGGGACGCGGGTTAGCGGGCGCGGTGGCCGAGGGCCGGACTCGACGGCGCTGAAGGTCTTCTCCAGCCACAGCGATTCTGTGGTTATTTCACCCTGGAGGAGAGTCCCAAGCCTTTGTGATGTTCCTGGGCTGTTCCTCACTGGCGGCCTGAGAGGGCTCACAGCTTTTCAGCGCTGATTGCTCTGAACTGCCGCACGAGCGATTATGCACAGGAGGAGAGCTGAGTTGAAACCTCAGCGCTCCGGACTTCCCAATCCGTTCCCGAAGCCTCGGGTTCTGCAGCTCCAAGCGCAGCACCCCGGCCTTAGCGGGACGGCCTCCTGCGCAGCGAGCGGCACCTGCCCCAGCACTGCACCCACCGGTGCGGCAGCGGGGGGTTCCCTCGCCCCTTCCCCGCTGCAGCTCCCAGCGGGCACAAGCTGCGTTGTAAAAATAATATTGCTGTTACCTGCCAGCGCGCAGCAGCCCGTCTAAGCTGCATGGGGCAGCTGCGGCGACAGGGGAGGCCGAAGACGAGGGATGCCCACGTTTCAGCCCAAGCTCAAGTGCTCGACCAGAAGGAGCAGAGAAGAGCAACGTCAGCCCAGCTGCCGCTGCTGCTGCTGTTGCTGCCGCCACCGCTGCAGTCCGGTTTTCCTCCTTGCTCCTGCGCTTTTGTCCCTGCGTCCTGGCTACCATTGTACGCTGGTTTGAAGGGATGAAAGCGAACGGTTGCAGATGGGCGACATGATAGCGCTGTGAGTGGCATTGCAGATTGATTCCAATAACGGGAGATCCAGGAGCCCGGACAAAGCCAGGGGAGGCGGCACAGTAGGCTCAGACCCACAGCCGTAGGCAGAAGTGACTGGGAAAAGAAACGTCGCGATGCACAAGCACCCACGTGTGTTTAAAAGGCCCCCGATGTTAAAATAACCGGGATCGTCACAAATGTCGCGGTCTGGGAAACCGCCTAACTTGCAAGCAGGCCAGATGCGGAACAAACCACAGCGGAGCCGTCATTTTAGCAATATTTAGTACCTCATTCTGCTCCGGCTTTCTGGGAATCTGGGTGCTGAGCACGCGCAGGAGACCTGGGTTTGCAAACTTGTCTGAACTTCTTGCTGCCAGGCATTAACATGCGCAGCAGCCCCTATGTAAATGATGCTATCTGAGCTGTTTTATGCATGTGTTTCCAGGATAAGAAAGGAGATTATTTCATTGTGTGAACTAATTACCTGTGAAGAAAAATTAGAGCTTTTTTAATGTTAACGCCAGGCTATATTTTTGTTAGCTTCCATACATGGTGTTGCACTGCTGCACGCTTCGTGTGCTCCATCCTTTCATCTAAAAAAAAAGGAAAGAGGTCCCTGGTGTGAGCTGCTGCAAGCAGGTTTCTCTGCAGGGCGGTAGCTGCGTTTCGGGGCCCTCCTCTGCCCACAGAGTCCAGCGAGGAGCAGCTTTCAGGGAGCAACTTGCACTGCTCAAGGCTGCGCGTGCTCACGCCGCATGCGACAGCAACAGAGAGGGCTCGAGCGAGACGCTCCCCTCTCGGCGTTGCTCCATCTCATCCAAAATTCAGCACGTTGCTCATTAATACTGTAATGAGGCAAGGGAGGAGGGGAGTAAGTGAGAAATGCTTCATGTTTTCGTATGTGGATAATTTCAAAGGCAACATGTGTACTGTCACGCTTGCTCAAGCCTGACACAAAACGGGTTATTTAGGCTTGCACGTACATTTAGCGAGGAGCATAAGCGGCTGACTAAAGCAAGTTGTATGTAGTGGGTGCTCGTGTATTTGCGATGTGCCAAAGAGAGTTATCACAGCACCCTGCAGGTGGTGGGCTGAGATCACCCAATGCAAAATATATATATATATGTGTGTGTGTATAAATATATACATAATATAATGTATATATAATAAATAAGATCAGTCTCCTCCAATCTGATTATATTAGTTTGAAAAAGAGCTCGGCAGGGTGTGCTAGCGTAACAGAACTGGACAAAGGCCAGGGGGATCCTCCTTGGGAGAAACAAGGCAGAGGCAGGTGCTTGTTCTTTGCAGAGCTCATTCGCTGGTACCTTTGGATGCCTCAATGAGACTTGCTGTACAACAAACATACGCCCCCTCCTTGTGCTTTTCATGCACCAGCACGGCCTAAATAATAGTTTTCTCAACTTGGGATCACTCAGTTTTATGTGGAAGATGTGTCTATAGACATGAATCATTATAAGATACTGTACACTTTAAAAATTAGATCACTTTCACCTTGATTTCAAGCACACTATAATAAAAATGTCTCCTGTGTTTTCTCGGCTTTAAAGAACTGAAGCCAATATTAACCAAGATGAAACAAAAGCTGCCAAACCCAGCTGGAAATTCATTTATGAAGATGATAGTTCTGTTAAATTATCCAGTTCAATGTGATTTAAAGCCAAACCAAACGTGTCCCTGGTGGCACGTGCTGGATCCCGGTCTCTGACCCTTCTCCATGCACCTCCCATGCTAGGATTTGCCTGAAAGCCCTCAGACCTCCGCGGTTCTTGAGCCACATTTGATGCTCTGGTCCCGCTGCCGCCAGCAGGAATTTTGCCATCGATCCCGGAGCAATGAGCCAGGTGGCAATGCCAGAAAAGCCTGGCAGAGTTCAGCTCGGGGGTTTTATCTTGCAATGACGGGAGTTGTCACAGGACTTGGGTACAAAGCGCCCGATCTCAGTTTCCACCCCGTTAGCAGTAGTCGGCGTGGGAAGCACCTTCCCTGCTCCTTCCTTGCTCACACCGCGGGGGTCCCGGCCATGCAGCAAACGCCTTCTGTCGCTTCTGTGAAACACCAGCCCCGCTGCGACGAGCGCGAGAGCTGCGGTGAGCGCCCTGCTCTCCCGCACAGGGACACAGCGGCAGCGGTGGCTGTTGCACCACGGTCTGGGGCTGCGGAAGGTGCTGGTGTTCGCTCTGGTTTTCTGCAGATCTCGGCCTTTATTACAGAGCCACGTTGTTTCCAGAGAAAGGCACCAGGGAACCTAGGAAGTCAAAGTAGAGACGTATGAGTGAGAGGGTCGGTGTGGCGGATGGTGCACGGAGAGGGATGCGTTTTCACTAAATTACAGCCAATTCCAGTCTCAGTGGGCAACAGCAGGGAGTCTGCAGAGCGGAACCAGGGGGACCCGGGGGGCCTGCAGAGCAGAACCAGGGGGACAGGGCAGGCAGGGATCACCCGGGCCCTGCCGCCTCAGCGCGGGGAGCTGCTGCGGGCCTCCCCAGCCGCGGGCCTCGCTCTGGGCCTCGGCGAAGCCCCTTTTCCCGTTCCGTGAGAGCGCAGAAAAGGAGGCCGTTCCCATCAGTGCAGTCGGGAGCAGGGAGGACACTGCGCTGCACCGGGCTGGGCTTGTTTTCTGTGAGCGCGACGGGTCCCAGAGGAGGGAGATCTGAAGAGCTACAAACGGGAAAGCTCATGCTGGTGGTTCGGAAGGTAAACACGCCACCTTTAATAAGCGTTTGTCAGCAGCGACTAATGACGAGAAAGTTGTCCTGCTGGTTTTGTAGTGGGTAAATCGGTTTGGGTAAATGTGCGTGCGACTCAGTGAACGCCGCAATAAGGGAAAGACTATATTTTAATACGAAGCTGAACTTTTCTGAAATTCAACAGCTTGATTGCTCATGCTCCAACCTACTGAATAACATTTTATGTTTATATATGACGATGCTGTGCGTCTCCAGCTGTGTCGTACAAATTCCACATGGCTTACATTTTTTTCCTGTAACATTAGTGGGGAGAGAAGAGAAACAAGAGGACTAGCCCAGCTGCTGAGGCCTTGGGAAATTTGGAGTTCCAAATCCCACTCCATTACTGCAAAAACAAAACAAAACAAAACCAAAAAAACACCATACCTAGATTTCTGGCAATTTTCATGTAAACTTTGTAAAATACTAATGCAAGAAAAGTTAAGTCTGTTCTATGAAACAAACCCATATTCTAGATAAAACCACAAATTATTAAAGGGAAGTTTTAGTGCGATCCTAAAAGAATGTGGAAAAGCTGCTGTATATTTGTACTCCTTCCAAGCCGTGATTTGTATTTAATTAGCATGCAATTCATTATTCATTTCTGTTTGGTTGTAATGGTTACGCACCAGTTTTGCAACATGCAAGATCTTGATTACTCTTCTGGTTTTAAAAAGAACCTGTGTGTACAAAGAGAGACTCTGTAACTGACCTCACATCTACTTAAAAAAAAAAATGATTCACAGACTAGCGTCCTCCTGCAGAATTTCCCCTGCTTTTGGGATACCCTGCCCCGTTTTAACTGCAATGTTCTGCAGTAACTGAGCTGAAGAAAATAAATGGGGGGTACGGTAGTGACGCTGCATTTGTGGTTGGGCGCACACCTTCATTTAAAGCTGGAATCCAGCTCTGTTTTGCATAAGAATGAAGAAAACATGCATTGCCCAAATTAACAGCATGTAAAGACTCTTTAATCTGGAAGCAAATATGTTAATTATCTTTGGTTAGAACTAATCCAAATTGCAGCCTTTAAGAATGTTGATTCTTCTGAGACCCAAGAATGTTGGCCTTCTTTTATTGGAAAACAACAAATTGTGCCAAGCAAAATAATGTATACAAGGAAATACACGGCTCTTTGGCATGAGGAGAAAATGTCTCTCTGAAAATTTACATAGAGGTATTGTCCAGATCGTAACATACTGGAAAAATTCAGGTAATGTGCATGACAAGGAGATGCTCTATTTGCTTTTAGAGTATCACATGTATTATTCTTTTATCTATTACTATGATTGCCTATTTAAATTTTCTAAGGCAACATTTGGAAACCTTTCTGAATAGTTTCAAAGAAGACAGCATCTCATTTTTAGCATATGCTTATCCCAGCCTCTGGAACAGGCCAAAAGGCAGAGGCACAGGATGACAGGGTTAATATTCAGGTAGACACAGCAGTATAAAAATATTGCAGGGCACTTATGCTTTTGAGGCAAATTTGGAGTTGTTTCTCAGTGGTATCAATAACAACTAGTAGCTCGCCTTGGCTACATAGTATATATCTTAAATTCCATATATACTTTTTGTTTGCTTGTGGGTTTTTGTTTTTTTTTTGTTTTGTTTTGTTTTTTTTTGCAATAGCCTGTAAGGCCTGTAAATGAACGGCCCTCTATTTCCTTGAACTTAAAGCTTTATAATATTTCCCTTAAAGGAATCCTCGTGTTTTCTTACTTGTTTTTCTTTTCCTATTTGTTTTACTTTAGTATGGGGGCAAATTTACTGTCAGTTACTGTATACTTTAAGGAAGAGGTTTTATGTATTGGTAGCGTGTCCTATTCCTCTTGGTGATATCGCAGTATCTGTGGAGTACGGGCTTCCTCTTACCAGGTGTGTTTATACACAACTGAACACAAAGATGCCCTGATCTCAGTGAGTTTGTGGGTTGTATGTTAATCATACGCAGTAGAGTTAATATTAGGACACGTTTCTGGATAACTTCTAGAATGACGGATAGGGTTTTCCATCCCTGAACCAGCTACTAATTTTTTTTTGCAACCCTAGTAAATTTTACATTTCTCTGTTTCTTGCTTTTCCCTTTCCTCAAACGGGCACAGTTACATTTAGCCGCCTGGCGTTCTCCGGAGTTTGACGATGCAAGTTCACCAGAAGGCCATTTTATTTATCTATTTTTGTTCTGGTCCCCATGGCTCGGGCGCTCAGGGCTGGAACGTCACAACCCGCCGCGCAGGCCGGGCCGAAGGGGCTGCGGTTCCCTGCAAGCGCCGCAGGGCACGCAGCGTGGGCAGGGAGCGGGGCGAGGAGGGGCTCCAGCGCTCAAGGCCTGCAAGTCCCAAGAAGCGATGTGGGTCTAGCAGGAGAGTGACTCCAGAGGCCAAACACGCCTTTCCCCGAGGCTCCTTGGCCCAGCCTGGCCAAGAGATGACGCTTCCCACGCCCTGCTCAAAAACGTGGGGCAAGACGAAAGGCACCTGCAGAAGGAGGAGAGTTTACAGGAAGGATGAGCGGGCACCGCAGGAGCCGGTTGGGTTCCCCACGCAGTTTCAGCTGGGTGAGAAGGGAGGCTGCTCCCTGGAGGAACGGGAGGCTGCAGCCTCTTCCCGGAGCCCTCGGATTTGGAAGGGGAGGGTGGCGCCTGGCCGGAGGCTGCTGAGCGGGCGGATTGTTAGTGCGAGCCAGGTGAGTCACGAAGCGCAGGCAGCAGGAATTTCCTGCACCGCGCTGCAGACATGCACGCGGAGGCAGGAGGAGAAGGAGCTCAGTGACCACGGGTTCGTTGCACGGAATTTCCCCAGGTATCCTAACAAGGCCGGGTGTCACTTTTACTGTATCTATCTCACGCCTACAGTGTCTTTCTCTCTTTGTAGGCTTTTCTCACTGTTTTGGGGCATTTTGTTTGCACACTATTATTCCATAGAGTATTTTGATGCTAAGCAGCCGTAGGTACAAAAATTGCGTAACGAGCACTAAAGCCGAGCTGCTCTTGGTGATCTCACTGAGGCTTTGGAAAACAATCTGCCAAGCCGTGACGCAGGAGAAGGAGGCAGCACTTGTCTGGGGTGCGCTCAGCCTGGCGCTGCCGCCAGCACGCCGGCACCAGCCCCGCGCTCGGGGTGCGACGGCCACACGGCCGCTCCGCGTCTCCCCTCGCGGCTCTGTCTGTGGCGCCGGGGAGGCAACGCGGCTCCCAGGTGTTGAGGGTCTGGCACTTCTTGTTTGTGCTTGTGCTGGGGGAGAGTGGTTCTTCCTGGACACTTCACCATGAACGTGCTTTTGCTGGGTTACTTATGGACTTCTGTTCTCTTTTGTGCCTCGTTGTGGACAGTTTTGGAGTAACACAGATGAGCGTTTCTCACTGTAAGTCCCTCGGCTTTGAAGTCTTGTCTCAGTTGCAATAGGGTTGTACCAAGTTAGGCCGAGTGCACCAGAAATCCCTTGGGTAAAGGGATTAGGGTAACACCCACCTTTATGGTGTAAGGGGATGTTTAAGTCCTTTTTTTCTAAAGGACAACCTAACTGCAGCCCCCTTGCCTTGGGCTTTTACTAGACCTTTCAAATACAACTGCTGTTGATGCTTTGCCAAGTTCTAGCCGCACGTGTTCTCAGGCAGACCTCTTCTTTCAAGACTAGAGCCACGGCTTGAAAAAGTCTAAAAAGAGAGAGGAAAAAAAAAAGGAGGTTTGTCTTGGTTCAGCTGGATAAACTGACACAGAAAAGCCTCGGTAGCAGGAGGGTCAAGTCATCACTGCTGCTTGTTTGACTTTAGTACTGCGCTAAAGGGCCGAGTCTGGACTGACGGAGAATTCGAGGGTCTTGAGAAAGAAAGCAGGGCACCAAGAGATGATCAAAATTATTTCCTTGGTCACTACTACAGTCCTAACCCCTTTGGTACTGACCCCTTGGTTAAATGCTCATTCTTTCCATTGGGCCGGTTCCAACCACCCCTCCTGGGCAGTGACCTCCAGGCTGCTGTCCTGAGGAACTGCCATCTCCGCTGCTCTGCTTGGGAAAGCCCAAGTGGGAGCTCTGCATCACCCCAACACATTCGGCACATGAGCACAAGCAACCTTGGGGCACACTTGGTTTCAAGAAACCCAGAGAGATTTTTTTTTTAAAAAAAGAGTATAGAAAGGATATTGCGGAATGTTTTTGGACAGAGTACAGTAGAGTACCTGGAGTTCATTGAGATAAATAATTCCCCTCCTCTTTTCTCGTATTCAGAGGCTGTGAAAGGCACTTTTTATGTGGCTCCATTACACACTTCTTAGTATAACGACCTGGTGCCTCTCTCATTCTGCCCCTCACTCCCTGACCTTTACAGAACTGAGGAAGGGAAGGGAATTGAGGGGAATTAACATCAAGAAACACAGGAACTGTTGTGGTTACTGACTCAAAAGGGTTCTGCCTGATTCTCCTCCTAACCCAGCACTCTCTGGGTACTCAGCAAGTGCGAGCAGCGCCCGCACCACAGCGCATGGCGGGGACAGGGTGAGCAGCCGTTCTGGGCTGCGGAAACAGGAGGTGCTCGAGGTTTGGTGACATTTCCAGCAGGGTTAGTAGGTCAGTGATTCGTAAGCTAAATATATTAACTGGGACTACAGCAGTCCTCATCTTGAATGTTGACTCCTGACTCATTTTAAGCATTCCTACCAGTTCCACTTTCTAGCTGACTCTGGTTTATAGAAATCGGAATATCCAGCGACTTTCTTTACTGCTGTTTTTAAAGAGCATGTGTACACTCATCTGCGGGCTAAAGTCATCACAAGTTCGTCCTCCAGGATGACTTCAGTGTCATGTCCCTTTGCTCCAATCCTGTGTTGCTCTTTCACCGTTGTGACATTTTATGTGGATGTTGCCACACTCTGGATTGCAGATGCAGCTGCTCACAACTGCCTCGTTGATGGGCTGAATAGCACCTCCCATTCAGCTAACGCAGGCCCTGGGAGCCCTTGCCAGAGCGGCGCCCTGCGCGGTTACC
Source organism: Crypturellus undulatus (assembly GCA_013389825.1). Classification (NCBI taxonomy): domain Eukaryota; kingdom Metazoa; phylum Chordata; class Aves; order Tinamiformes; family Tinamidae; genus Crypturellus; species Crypturellus undulatus. The sequence continues at coordinate 633,827 of VWPW01016165.1, forward strand.
TCCTGCTTAAGCCTGGGATCTCTGGGGAGACGCACGCCAGGAACGCTTGCTACAACTTGCTTCCTCCTATTGTGCAGCATGCACAGTGCCCTTCTGGACTGAGTTGTGGTTTGGTGCTTTGTTGTTTGTTTTTAAACTAAACCACCACCACACTTATTTTTTTTTTTTAAATGTGGCAAGCTCTGTAAGAGCTGGGTAATGACTGACAAGATGTGTATGACATCTAAAATTCACATGGAGTGGTACGTTACGTATTCAATTATTCCCCTCATCCCTTCAAAAATCTGCCAGATTAGTTTCATCCCTGTTTTTTTTTTTTTTTCTCCCTTCAGTTTCTACCTACTGTTCTGTTTGGCTGCAAATCCCCATCCTATCAGCTTTTCCTAATCAGTTCCATGCGACAATTTATTTCTTAATGCCTGCATAAATACAATCTTCATCAAACAGCCAATCAGGCTGGTCTGGCATCTGCCTTTAGTAAACTTTATCCCATTTTATGTTTGTATTAAAATGCCTTTAAGTCTCACAGTTGCTCCGAAGTCTCCGTATATGCTGGGCAGACCCCTGTCCCTCCATCACTCCTCTTTCCTTCCTAAACGCGCGCACCACATGCTGTTGCCAGGTGGCACAGGTCCAAACTTATCAAATTTACTAATCTTTGCCCTTCCAAAATGAAACTTGCTGGCTTATCACAACGAGATAACCCCGCTCCCCCCGTCCCACAGTATTTCTTTCTGTTGTACTTCACTTAGAGGCAGTGATCTGCATTCTCCACCATTAGTCACGCCGCTTTCGCCCCCAGAGCCAGCACTGAAAATGGAGGTGTGGGGCCATTTCGAGCGGGCCCCTTTGCTCTCCTCGCCCCGCGCGGCTGCCCCGCTGCCCCGGCCCCGGCCCCTCCTGCCTTTGCTGAAAACCCTTTTCTGCCTCCTTTGTGCCCGGCCGGCCCCGTCACCCGTCCTCGCGGGCTCCCCGCGGTGCTCTGCCGAGCGGCCCGGCCCCCACCCCGCTGCTCCACGAGCTCCATATCCCGCCTTCCCCATTCCCTTCAGTCCCCCTCGGACCTGGCTTCCCCGCAGCCTCCCGTTCTTCCCCCCCAAACTCCTCTTTATTTTGGGCACAAACTGCCCAAGTTCTGCTCCCCGCTCGGGGCTCTCCCCCGCTGGGGCTGCTTTAGCAGACGAGGGGCGGCTGAGGCAGGACGCGGCCGCCCCTTCCCGGGCTCCCGCTACGCCAAGGGAAAGGCCGCCGCGAACCGTTGGGAAGCGGCGCGCGATTCCCGCCCCCGCAGCGGCCGTTAACGGCCGCTCCCGCGCGCTTTTTGTCCCGGGGCGCGCTCCGTAGCGCGTGCGGCGGCGGGCGCCGCGGCCCCGCCCCTGTGCG
>VWPW01016165.1:636196-658173 GCA_013389825.1 Crypturellus undulatus
GAGGCCGCCCCCGCCGCGGGGAGGCCGCTGCGGCCGCCGCCGTGAGGGCGGCGGGAGAGGCACAAGCCGGAGCCCGGGTCGGGGCCGTGCTGGGGGCCACGGCGAGGGCTCCGCTGCGGTGCCGCAGCTGACCTCAGCCAGCCCTGTTTTTTCCCGTGGGACCTGCTTTTTTGAGAACGTGTTTCTGTGTATTTTTCAAAGCTGCAGGGTTTGCGTGGACGTTGTGTTTAAGGCAGGCCAAGCGCAAGGATGCGGTGCGCACTGCGGACGCCGTGAGAGTGTCTCCGTGCTGCAGGGAGAAGCAGAACCACCTGCGTTCCAAGCACAATGATTAAAAATAATAATTTAACAAGATAAAAAAGGTAGCCAGGTTTTTAGTATTAGGCAAACACAAGAAACAATTCCATGCGGTATAAAGTGTGGTAGGATACTCAAAGCATGAAACTTTGTCATCTCTGGATTAATTCTTTAACAATAAGTTAGAAAATTATTTGGGCTTTGGGTTATCTTTTTTTGTATCGAGGCTTTAGCGTAGTTCTTTTGGAAAAATTCAGCTAAGTTCTTGCATGTGATTGAATTCTTGAATTCTACCTTTCAGGTATTGTTTAGTCTACTGTGTCAAGAACTTCCCAAGATTGTGGTTTCTGTAGTGGCTTTTTCAGATGCGTGTGCACTGGTTGAATTGAACTGAAGATAGAGTACTGAAAATGTGCTACTGCCCTTTACTAGTTTGTCTGTCAAATAGGTTAGGAAATCAAACTATTTTTCAGTTTGGTTTAGCCTGAAAAGTGTTTCACTTCCCTGTTGGAATTACCATTAAGTAAGAATTACAGTTCGATTTAAATCAAATAGACTTTTTCTTAAGGCAGTTTCATCATTAAGGTGTGAAGAATTGCATGCTTTGCTCCAGATATTTATTTTCAGAATATATTAGACTGAATCCCATCCAAGTACCTGTGTTTCAGAAGTGTGGCATCTGTAGATATAACCTCAGATATTAAAAAAAATACCCGTGAGTCAGTTCCCCAAGACCATGTAACGGGCCTAAAAGTCTTAAGACTAGGGGGGAAAAAAACCACCCAAACTTAAACCTTTGATTTCCGTCCAACTTCTGAGACTTCAGGTTCAATGGCGTTACATTTTCTTTTCTTCATGCATGGGCAAGATTAGAAAGTTGTTTTGTTTTGTCTTGTTTTTTGGTTTGTTTTGTTTTGTGAAAGCTGAGATTTTGTGTGAAATCACCTAAGTATGGGAGTAGGTTTCTGGAAAAATAGAGGATATGTGGTGGAGTTTTCTGATAACCATTTTTTGTTTTCTGACTAATATAAAACGAATCTGTCCTGAGTCCAGATCAGTTGTATGCTGAAGAAGTAACAGAAATGAATTGCAGGGGGGTTTCTGGTGATTGATCTGGTGTTACGTATTGCTTGTGTGCTCTGAGGCCGGTGTCCTATTTTATTTCTCTGTTGCTGGTTTTGTGTTTCTCTTGCTGTAGTGACACAGTTGTATCGGTGTGTGCACTCTTCATTGCTTCTTTGCAGCACCATTTGCACAAGTGGATTTGCAGGAGTGTGCTCTTTGTGTTTAACTGTTTAAGGATTCTGCTTTCTTTTTAATCTTAGTGAAGTTTCGTCTTGAGCTTCCTGTCAGGAAGCATGAGGATGCTGGTAAAGTACTGTAATCCATAGGTACTTCGCTGTATTTTCAAAGCCTGTTAGTTGAGTTGAGTAGGTAAAGACCAGTGCTACTAAGGCTGCCATTTGGTATCCTGATGACTGAAAAANTTTAATCTTGGTGAAGTTTCGTCTTGAGCTTCCTGTTAGGAAGCATGAGAATGCTGGGAAAGTACTGTAATCCATAGGTACTTCACTGTATTTTCAAAGCCTGTTGAGTTGAGTAGGTAAAGACCAGTGCTACTAAGGCTGCCATTTGGTATCCTGATGACTGAAAAATATCATTCTGGATGCATTGTGTTCATGGCAGACTGCATTAATACTTTTGCTACGTGTAGCCCACCAAGTCACTTGCTTGACCTACTGATCCAAGTGCTTGCCGTGCTCTGGCAGCAAGTCCAGACATCTGTGCCTTCTGAGCGGCCAGACAGCTAAGCAGTGTTGCAGAGGGCAGGGGCTGTGCAGAGATGCTGCAGAGTATGAAAGGTGGCATGATGACGTACCAGGGACGAGCTGGGAATAGTTCAGACTTACAAACAGAGGTGCAGGTATATGATTAAATAATAATATCCTTAAAGATTTAACCACTGGTTTGGGCACCTTTGTGTTAAAGTGTAAAATATGTGGCTGTTGGAGAATGTTTTATCTGCTAAGTGCTGAGTTTTATTAAACAGTGTATTGCACAGTGTTTCATTATCTTTGACTCTTTGTGTCAGAGTGGGGCTTGTTAATTTTTGCCTCCATAGTCCTGAACAACTTGGCCTCTGCTTGTCTCATGATATGCTACGTGCTGAGATTACCTGAGGGAGGGAAGAAAGAGAGAAGTAAACTGCACTAGTACGCTTGACTTGTGCAGTCCCAGGATTAAGCAAGAGGAAGCTGGAAGAAGTGGAGAGTTGTTAAGCTGTTCGCAGGTTCGGTAGCATTCAGATCATGCCCCCAGGCTTGGGATTTTTTTTTTTCTTGTTTCCTCTTTAGAAAATTTGAATAAATAAGAGGGTGTGGTGAGAGGGCCTAAATTCCATAAGTGATCAAATTCCTTTTTCTCTGTGCATGATCTTTATCGTTCTCTGCAATTAGCAAAGAATTACCCGTGTGATTTTTGAGTTAGATGGTATGAAATGCAAAAATTATGCTGTTTATGTTTGGATCGTATGCAAGCTTTTTCTGGTTAGCTGCATTTTTTTTAAACTTCTCTTTATCTGCTGCTAATACTAATATTTGAATAGATTTTGAGGGTTCTGCTGATTAAAAGAAAAAAAATGGGCAGACTGTACTGTAGGAAATTTGTAAGTATTTAAAACAGCAAAATAAATGAACATAATGCTAAAAAATGATGTCCTGAAATTTAGGGTGAATTTTAACCAGCTCATTCCATGCACATAGACTTTGTACTTTATTTGAATTGATGTATTCTCCAAAAACACCCCCAAAAAGCAAAAGACAGTCTGGTCCCTAGGCTAACCAAGTGGCATTTGCAGTTTTGTATTAGTGTTCAGAGCAATAACTCTGGAGTAATTACAGATCAGTGAGGTACCAATCTTAATAATAAACAAAAAAGCTGAAGTGATGATTCTTTTTTCTAAGATCAAAACACAGGCTTAGCAGTGTTTGATTTAAATGGCTGCTAGGGGCAGAGCTCCAATAAAGCTATAATTTTTTTTTTTTTTTTTTTCTGGGAACTGTGCTAAGTTCCTTCTGCTATGTTACATTGGCCTGCCTTTTATTCTGCCCAGGTCAGCCAGCTGTGGAGCAATAGACCGAAATTAGGTTTAGTTGCCCTGCCGAGCTGTATGTAGGGCTGGGACAAAGCTGTGTGACTGCTGATAGTTTTCTGCTGCTTTTTCCTGGATCTCAGACGTGTTGAATGAATGGTTGGTGTTTTCCACTGTTTCCCGGAGCAGCTTCTGTTACTGCAATGCTGAGAAACATTTGAGATGCTTCTAAAAGTAGAATAAATGGTTCAGTTAGTAATAAATACAGTAACTGACTTACCTTTTGTATCAAAGCTAGATTTAAGATGATATGTGGATCTGAGTGCAAGTAGCTGATCTGAATCACGGGAATGGGGATCAGCAGCTCAGTGGTGCTTTATTGCTGAACTACAATATTTACTTAACAAGCATTTTAACTGCTAGATTACTCGTCATTTAAATATTGCTTAACACTAAGTTTATTATGCCAGTGTATTTAAATTTGAAATAGTCTCCTTAGCAGACTTTTCCAGTGATTAAGAAAAGTGACAAACAATTGTAACAAAATGTTTCAGAAGTCAATTATTTTCAAAGTAGTACAGCTAATAATGGTGTCCCATTCCTTCCCTCTCCCCTTGCGAATGTCTCGCATCTTTGCCCCCTTTCCTAGAAGTCACCAGTTCCTCTTTCTTGTGTACCCTTCTGTAGCACTTAATTCTTTGCTCAATCTTCCCACTAACTGGGCAAGAAGCTCTGCAAAATGTGTCTCAGGTGAAGGTGTGCATGAGCAGTTCTACGCACTAGTACCTAAGTGCTCACAAACCCATTGGACGGCCAAACCTGACAGGTCGCTGTGGGACTTTTGCTGTAATCTTTCCGTAGGGCACAGCACTAATTTGTGCCTGTCTTTTCCATACAGCGGACAATTTTTGTGAAACTGGTAAGTTTTGAAGGTTTCTCCATTTTGAGCCTTTTTCACCTTACTGAAATTCACTGACACAATCAAAATCATTAGGCAATAGGAAATCCTAAGCCTCACTTTCTAAGAAAACTAATCTAAAAGTAATATTAAAGGTCACTTTTAGCTATGGTAAACTGCCTTAGACATGCAAAATATTTCTCTAAAGGATATTCTGTCTCTGTGTAATAGGTGAGTGATTCTTCACTCAGTCCTAAAACTATTAGTGATCTGAGAGAAGTTTTACAATTATAAACATTTGTATGAAGAAGATTTTGTCAGATCTGTTCATTTTATAGAATGAGATGAGACAGAGTGAAACTAAAAGGTTCATTGATGGCAGACTTAAACTTGAAAAATGCAGGGTCTAGGCTTATTTTTATTTGAACTCATTGGAATTGAAGACCTCTTTAGCCTTTTTTAATTTTTTTTATGTTTTTGTTTGTTTGTTTTTGCTTTGTTTTAAAGAAGAACTTAGTTCTTTAAAGGTCTATATATTGTCCTTATTTGATTCTGGCTTTTAAACTTGTGGATTTAAAACGGAATAGTTTTCCAGGCTGATTTGGCAGAAACACATGAATTATTAGAATGGCAGTTAGGAAGGCAGAAGGGAAATCTGAAATGTACTGAGGAAGGCAGAAGGGGGTGAGTGTGGGTTCTTTTTTTCGTTTTTGGTTCTAATACCTTTGTATGGTGTATCTATGTGACCAAGTTCCTCAGCACACCTTTGCTACATAGTCTCATTTGTTCCAATCCAGGAAGTCAAGATCATTCATTAGCATTGTGCAAAGTGGTTATGTCTTTTTTTTTTTTTGGTGAGTGTGGGTTATTGATGGGTCACAGTGAGCAATTGGCTGTGCAGGTGACTACCTGGGATCCCAGCGTTCTGCTGAATATAACATTAACAGCGTTTCTGACTGTAGTTATTGTTACTGTATTTTTGCTTTCAAATTGCAAAATAAAATCCTTGCTTACATAATAGTTGTGTTGAGGCCGTTCTGGCACTGAAGAAAGTAGCTTTTGATGGGAAGACAAAATAGCCTAGATATCTTCCAAGGCTATTATCTTTTTTATATATACTAAAGAAGTTAGAATAACTTGAGTGGTTAACGTGAGGTCTCTTTGTGAACTAGATGAAAGAGCTCGGTCTGGTGAGCAGTAATGTTCAAGTAAACTCCGTAGAATTTGAGAAGTACTTTCCTACTCATTATAAGGCATATGTGGCAGTATTTTTGTTACTGGCATCCACATAGGTATTTATGCAGTTCATTAGTGAAGTTTGTGATGCCATTAAGACTTGGAACTTTTGTATGTGAAGTATAATAGTGGGCAATTTCAGGGAATTTCCTAGGCATGAGTGGAAAGAATTGTGCTTTTTTTTTTTTTTTTTTTTTTCCACTTTCCATTTAAGTAAGAGTGGAGCTTATATGAAGCCTTAATATTTGTTTGACAAAGATGTATCATCATGCATTTCTGGAGTTGCTGACAAATTAAAATAATCTTTTTTTTTTTTTTTTTTTTCAATTGAAGTATTTTTTAGCAGCCACTCTTTTTACTCAGGTCTGCACATCTTTCCAGTAGCTTTAATATATAATCACAATAATTATTATTATTCAGTACTATTCATTTGGAGCATAGTGGTGGGGAAAGGGGCAGTGTGTGGAGCTGGCGTGGAAGAGAGCAGTATGGGGGCGTACCTAGAACCCGCCTTGTTGGGGAGGTCACAGACAATGTGTTATCGGGTAGAAAAGTGGGGACATGGCATAGAAAGGAACAGACAGAGCCTTCGAAATGGAATAGGCATTTCTGGAATGAAGGAAAGATGAGATATAGTTGGAAACCTTCTGGCATGCTAGGGAATGAGCCATGCCTAGTAGCCTGGGAAAAAGTGAGAGCTTATGAGTAAAGTGGAAAATTAGTCCCTGTCAAAAAGAAGCTAAGTAATCCCTAGGATTACTTAGGAATCCCCACACAGGGAATCCTTGAAATAGGTGGGAAATCTCCAGCTAACTTGTGCATGTGGGGGAAAACAGAAGAGAGTAATGAACTTCTTTGTGCGAATGGAGAGTCTCTTCCAGACTCCCTGTTGCTTCCAAAAAAAAAAGAAAAAAAAAAAAAAGTACCGTGACTTGCAGAAAAACAAAATTGGCAGTTTTGGAAGGTTGTTCAGGATGATTGAACTGTTTTGTTTTGTCATCTGTGTAACTAGGACCTTTTTATGGCTTTGTATGCCTGGTGTCTAGAGTTGTTCATGTTTAGAATATGAGTATATTCAAATAAATTTGGGTTAGAAGAAATCTAAATATTACTTATGATACTTACAAGTATAATAAAAATAAAACATCATGAAAATAAATGTGCAGCCTCTAAATGAAGATATTGATTCATGTTTATTCTTTTCCTCCTCTCTTCATGATACTAAAATACAAAAGTAGTGACCTGGAATTTGTTTTTCCAAGTGTAATTTTCCTCCATATACAGTTCTCTTTAGGATTTAAGATCTCAAGTGATCTTTGCTTAAACTTCTAGTCACTGAAGGCATGAGGCTGCTTAAGGCAGATGCTAAGGCATTTGGTATATAAGCAAAATATTTAATAGTGTCTTGAAAATATATAAAGTATTGTCACCATGATGCATGATATAACATGGTCTTATACAAATAAATTGAGGATATTTGAATTCAGAGATTTAAAATAAGATTACTGGCATGGGTAATGTTAGCATTTATAAAGTATACTTTGGCTGTATAGGAAGATAATATGACCTCCATTGATTGTTAATCTTGTTCATCATACATTGTTTAGCATAGTTTCTTGTACTAATTACTATTTACCCTGTAAAATTGCAGCTATGTCCTAAATTTGATATTGCAGATTATTGACCTGTAGTCATAACTCAGATGCTTGCTAGTCAGTGTAAAAAATTTCAAATGTAAGTAGTCTTAAAAGCTCGAGAGAAAATATTTCCGTTATACATATATATATATAGTAAGTAGATTTATTTTTTTTTTCTTTTCAAATAAAACTGCTTTTGGAATGTCTAGTAGATTTCCTTGGGCTGACTTAAATGTCAAGCAGTATATTGGATAATTTCGACAACAAGTGGTTAATACAATGTTTAGCAGAATGGGAATCAGATCCTAATTACTGCCTCTATATTAGGAGGTGAGTCCATTAATGTAGTTTTATGTTACTGTTTCTCTGCATTTGGTGGCTGGTTGATACTCAAAGTAGCAACTGTGCACTGAAGTATGAACAGGCAAAGTTCGTAGAATGCTTTGCTGTCTGTGTTGCTTCTCTCTCTCTCTGAAGTCAAACCTAATGTGACAGTAACTGAAATTGGAGCTTTTGGGTGGTCTCCTTTGTGTATAGTTTCTTTTGCATCTTTTTTTTTTTTTCTTTTTTTTTTTTTTTTCTTTTTAGAGGTTTCACATTTAGCATAGCGAAGACATGTCTTGGGGCCAAGAGAGTGGGATAGCAGTGTTAGCAGCTGGCAGAATTTGCTTGACATTGTGCCTGAGTATTTTTGACTTCCGTTGCTGACTAGAATTCAAATTGGTTATGATTTTCAGAATGGAAAGCACACTGAAAATGTAAAATGTGGCACTTCCTGAGCTATAGACGGCTTTTCTTTTTTTGCCTTAGTTAAGCTGTGTTTATAAAGGACATTGCTTTATCAGCAGACATTTAAAATTATGAACCACTTGTTGCTGTTCCCTAATGTTCCAAGGAGATAAATGAAGTTGAAAATAGTGTGGTTCCCAGAAATGAAAGTCCATTTTAATTATATCTGTAAGGCAGAGACACTTACAGTTTCTTGATTTGTGTAATGCTTTTGCATATGTGGTCTTTTTTGTTGTCCTATCACAAGACCTGGACATTTAACTTGCGGTACTCTTTGACTGTTCTTCACATTTCTTAAACATATTATTGATTTCTTTGTGCTACTGATTGGGAGATAACCTGATTTTGCGTTATGTAAATCTATAAGTTGAGGCCTTCTAGGGCTAACAACCTAAATAATCCAATAGGTAATTTGGGAGAGTGGAAACGGCTACAGAGAGGCGGTGATTCAGAACATGCTTTCTCGGTCTTGTTTTGTTTCCTGTGCATGTTTGTTATTTTAAGTTCCTTTGATTTCTCTCTTTTGAAGAGCTTTTCTAACTTCTTCCACTTTTATATCATCAAACTGAAGTGTCTGTAGTGTTGCTCCCTTTCACAAGGTATTTCTACCTAATCTAGAAATAGCTTATGTTAAAATAAGCTGCTGACTCAAAAGAAATTTCTAAACAAATCTTTAATGTTGTATGTCATGTTGTATGCAATTCTCTCTCCCCGATTTATTTTCTTTAATTTTAATGTTAATTTCTTAGTAGTTGTGTAACTGCATAGTTTTTTAATAAGGAGTTTTGCTTGAATGTTTTTAAGATTGATTTTGGAAAATTTCTTGAGTCTTGTTCATTTCAGGAAGCTTTTGTTAGCATAACTTAATTAAAAAAAAAAAGAAAAAGAAAAAACACAGGTATAATTTCCAAAAAATGCCAGATAAATCCTGTTCAGAAGCAGAAGTGCTTTTAAGAGAACTAATGCCCATGCATTTCTCTAAATCCTGCCCTTTTTGCTTTCTCCATAAGATGATCTGTAATCAACGTACTTTTTACCTATTTAAAGGTATCAGGAGCATGAAAGCTTTTTTAGAAAATGCTGTAACCAACACTAAGCTTGCACTCCTATTTTCCTTTTTTCTTTTTTATTTTTTTTAATTGCCCTTTTAACTCTTCTTATAGGTCATAATTGCTTATTTAATTTTTCTTCATTTTGTTTCCTTACCAAGCAGCTTTGTTGACATCTGCGGTTTTTACCTGTACTGCTCTTTACTCCCTCACCTTTGGAGAGCATGGAGGGGGTTGGGATGGTCGCCATTAGTGGCCTCTATCAGGTGCTGCAGGAGGAGATGTTGTTAGAAGGTGCTGCGTTCTGGAAGTAGTGGTGGATTTTACTTCATGCAATTCAGGGCTGTTGAGTTGTCGTCTTGTGACTTGTTGCCTTTTTTTCCTCTTTTAGATATTGCGTGTTTTGCAGTCTATTTCTTGTCTTAATGGTGATTTATATGCATTCATTGAATTTTTCTTACTGAGAGTAGGTTTTCCTGAGTTCAGAAACATGATTATCTGAGTCATTATATGATTTTAGATAAAGCCTATTAAATTAAAAACAAAGGGTTTTCCTAGGAAAAATAGCTAATCATAAAAAAACCTGAATTCAGGTAGCTGACATTATTTTCTTTCTCCTGTGAAGATTCTGGATTACTTGCTGGGTAAGCAAAAAAACCCTCTAGAAACTCCAAAACTTTATGGCATTTCTATGCCAGAATCAGACTATGTGTATTAAAATAAGGGGGAAATCTTTCTCTTGCGGAACAGAAATATTTCTGACTTGGGAAATTAATTGGTAACCATGGAAATTTAAGAGTAGAAGTATATATGTTACTAATATAGAAATAATACATCATAAAACACAACTGACCAGGTGTAGAGATTGGAACAAGAAAGATCAGACAAGTGTTAAAATTTTCCACTCTCTTGCTGGCTCATAGTGATGGCTCGCTTTTTGTGAGCTCTCCGTTTTTCTTCAGATCTGTTTTAATCTCGTTTTCAAATTGGCGTCATGGTCATTTGAAGAGCATAAGGCAAAGATTAATTTAAATCTGCTTCGGCAACTGTGAATTTTTGCCTTGAGCACTGCATTTTGTTGTATGTTGGTATGCTGTGGTCGATGTTCTGATAGCAACATCATAAAGATGTTGGCATTAGCATTTGCTTAATATTCATTGAAGGCCAGTGATGGTACAGAAATATATGAGTCTGTTCTTTCTCAGCATTCGTTTGGGAGCCAATTTATTAATTTTGGTGTCAGGTTAACTTTTTTCAAGGTCAGTTATAAAAAGTTAATTTGTTCCGTTGAAATTGTTAACTCTTAAAAACAATGCTAGTCCTGCTGTAGTGCTTAAAAGATTTTGTCTGCACTTATTCTTGAGTGGAACAAAAAGTAGTAAATCAGATGATACTTTTTGGAGAACATATAGCCACTAGCACGTTTGCAAGTGATAGAGATTTTTATCAAAAAAAGAAAAGAGTGATTTATTTCCTAGGAGAGATGAAGGAGCTTTGTATCACATATGGAGATCAGGCTTGATAATTTTCAAGCATCATAAGGATTTTTGTTGTTTGATCATTGATGGTAAAAGCAATCTATAGGAAGTAGTTAGTGTAAATCACTTTGAACTTAGTATCCTCAAACCTCTAAAATTGTTACATATTCTGTTATTTTGGAGCTAGTCCACTGGCCCTTATACTCCAGAATTCTGCTTCTCATCTGGAAAAGGAAGAGAATAATGGGAAACTTGTGAAGTTTAGATTCCGTTATATTCTTCATAAAGTATATGTATTCTATATATATTCTTTATTCTTGACTTTTTCTAGTCACTTGGAAATGATTAAGTGCCCAGACATGTCACTGATCGGATACCTGGGCCTCTCCTTCCTCCTCCCCTCACCTTTTAATTTTTGTTTTGTTTTTACTTGGCATCTGTAATATATATCACTGGTATTTGGTTTTTGTGGGCTAGTGAAAACTATTAAAGAAAGAAAAGGTTAGTGTTTTTTTTAATCATTAAAATATTCACGTACTTTCAGTGAGGTTCATCGCATTTGGATTCTTAAATGTTAATTATGCCTTTCATCTCGTCAGAGGCAATCTTCCATTTTATTTGATGTTTTATGACTTGATTTTCATTGTATGCTTTACGTGAAACTGTTCTTGAAGATTCTTCTCTTGCCCTTAGTGTACTCAGTGTGCAGCTTCGTGGCTACTAACTTGCATTGGATTTAACAGCCCCATTCTCTGAAAACTCTGCTGTTTTTTAATTTGTTGTATTCTAAGATGAGGTTATTTATTAACAGGTCTGTCAAAAATCATTTCCCTTGGTGTTAGCTGAAGTCAGCCGAGTCTCTTCCCACCTCCTGAACATGTGGGGACTGGAAGCTGAGTGTTCTCAGTGGAGGTGCCGCAGCTTCGAGATGAGCTCCTGTTGATCAGGCTGAGCCTGTGCTTGCTGACCCTCAAGGGCACGGCGAAAGGCCCATCTGTTAGCTCTGGCTTTGCCTGAGGGAAGGTTACTTCAGTTAAAGTCTAGAGGGAGTATGTTTAGCAGACATGAAAAATACAGTAGTAAATTGACTGGGCTTTTGTATTTTGTATGATGCCTGCCTCTGTTATTGCTTTCAAGTGGACAGTTGCTAATGGGCATTTGTGTAAAGTTAAGAAATTGCACTATTCTTGTGTAGTTTTTGTTGTTGCTATTTCTTCTAGACTCCTAATGTCTGCAGTTATGAAAAATAAAAAGGAAAAAAGATTTTTGGGGTAGTTATCCCATTCATTAAATTGAATAGAAGGGATTACTCGAAGTAAAGAGGAAATCGATCTCCTTGGAGAGCTAAATATGTGTCAGGAATGATGTGCAATACTCCATTTTCTTTAGTGCATTAAATCACAGGCTCATTATGTTTTCATTTGCATTTTAACTGTACACAGCAATTAGTGACAAATGTGCATGTGGTAAGTTATGTGGTTTAGAATTTGTGCGTTGTAAATTGGAAAGAATTTGGAGGTTTTTTTATTCTCAGAGAACATTTTCGTGTTTACATGATTCCAACAATGACTTAATTTTGTTCAGATTATTAAAGGAAGAAAAAAGTCCAGCATTGAAAATGCTTGAAGAACTTTTGTTCTTTATAAAATGAAAATAACGGCTTAGGAAGTGAAAATAATGGCTTATAACCACTAGTGACTTTTCAGCTGTTATCAGTTTTAAGATTATTTTTAAATACTGCTTGGACTGAATTCAACCAGCTAGATTGATCTGGTTCACGTGCACATACAGATTGTGCAGATGCTAACCTTTAACATGAAAGTGGTATTAAAAAAAAATCTTAATCCCTCTGATTATGAAGATTTATTGTTTTAGCTATGGGTAGAATGTAAAAAATCCTACCTCAAGCAGTGCTTTTGGGGTAGTGGTTCCTCTGTTCAAGCTTAGATGAATTGTACTGCCTAATGAACAGGCTTTAAATGTCAGTACCATTTCCAAGTCTGTTCATCTTAGCAGAGGAAAAGTTAGAGGAGGGAAAAAGGTCGGACTCCTGTGAGGAGATTTGGTGTTTCCAGTTCTACTTTGCTATGTTTGGAGGTCTCGGGGAAACGAGGTGTGTGCCCATGATAAGACATTTTATAGATTCATGTCCTTCCTTTTGGTCTGCAGCACTGTGATTTTTGCTTCAGGCCAATGCTGGTGCTCAGATTAGGATGAAAATCGGGTAGTGTAAGCTTGAAGTCTATGTTGTGCTTGCTGCAACAGTTTTAAATTTTAGTAATTAGTCGGTCTTTTGAATGGGGGTTCTTAAAAACAGCTATTGTGTGAGCAGGCTCTCTCCAGCAGTGACTGTTTTTGATGCTCTATTGTTTGGGATGACCCCTGAGCTGAACCCTCCAAAACTCCAGTGTCTAATGTTCTCCATCAGACCATGGTCTATAGATCCGTTACAATGGCACCGGAGCCCGCTTGCGGCTTGGGAGCGAACCGGCCTGCCTGTCACCCGCGCCACGGGAAAGCCACAAGCACTCACGTTCTGCTGGCCTCAGCCTGCCTCCAGAGGGGCAGTCAGGACTTAAACACATCTCTGTGCAGGGTAAAAGCCCTTTCCTTTCCTTTTAAGGAGGAGAAATGCACTTTAGTTGACTTAACTAAAAATTTTGTGTTGTTGGTATCAGTAGTTTTCCAGAACTTTGCCCCTGTTCCTCTCCTTTCATATGTACTACTAGTTTCTGCTTTATGGACTTTATGGATTGTGGATGAGGAAGGGAAACAAAAGCAGAATGATGTGCTTTCCATAACTACCTTTCCTTTGTTAAGGACCTTTTCCCTCTCTTGGATCATCCCAGGTAGATACCAAATCAGATTTGACTGAAAAGTCCCGTTTAGAGGCGAAAGGTATGTAGAACCTGTCAGCAGGTTCACTTCCATCCTTTTGGTCAGGAAAAGATTCTAGTGGATTAAAGAAATAATGGGATGCGTGGACATATCTTACCTCCGTGTGTATCCTGCCTCGTGCCCTTTTTGAAAACCCAAAGGACAAAAACAAATTGGGTGACTCAGCATGTCTAACAAAAGCAGTGTTGCTAATAAGTCTTCACAGTGTTCAGCAGCAGCCACAGCTTTGACTGTAGAACTTGCCATCATCTTTCAGCTACATCTTGAAATGGCAGTTCAGTGGCAAGTGGCCTTCCAAGTCATTGACTTTTCTGATGGCCATGTAGGCTATAAATTTATCGCCCCAAAGCTTCCTGATTTCTTTTCTTGGTGTATGGAATACTGGCAAAGAAAATGTGTACGTACTTGAGCTGTATAAAACATTATGGTACAGAGGAAAGATGTTTTCTGGTCTCACAGGGTTTCTTTTCATAACTCACAACTCTTTTTTCTTTTTTTTTTTCTTTTTTTTTTCTTTTTTTTTTTTTTCCCTGGATGTGCCAAAAGTCTGAAAGAAGACAATCGTGGGTCCTCTGAGTTCTGCTTAGATCTCTGACCACCTAAAATACATGGCTGCTAGTTGCACAGGGCATAGTCTCGGGCGCAGGCTCTATTAGCTGATCCTGAGTTAGCAGGAGTTTGGACCAGATGATTGGCACAGATCCCTTCCAACCTCAGCTATTTGGGAATTCTGTGAAAATTGCAAATTTAATTTTGCGTTTTTGCTAAGGGATTGTTTCTAGTGAAGGACTGTGCCAGAGCAGTGCCTTGGGGGAAGTTACCAAGAGAAACAGTTAGAAAATAGCACTCTGTTCTGTGGCTGCTGCCATTTTTCTTTAGAAGCATTTTAGCTATTTCTATATTAGGTCCTCTGATAACAACATTGATCTGCTTTCTTAATATGTTACACAATTGTTCAAACTAGAAGAAAGGGAGTTCTCTGTTAAATAAATAGATAATTCACCTATATAATCAGGGAAGCATAGTGAGGGGGTAGCACTTTGTCCTCAGCTTTCAAGAAGCATCATGTGCTGTATTTTTGTTTCAAGTGGTATGGTCTGCTCTTTCTGTTCCTGTTTCTCTAACATTAAGTTTTGATATAATGCATGAAACTCTAATCTGTCAGCCCTTATCAAAC
This sequence comes from Crypturellus undulatus, assembly GCA_013389825.1. NCBI lineage: Eukaryota > Metazoa > Chordata > Aves > Tinamiformes > Tinamidae > Crypturellus > Crypturellus undulatus. The sequence continues at coordinate 650,747 of VWPW01016165.1, forward strand.
ACTTAGACTCTTAGAACCAAATTGAGCAAACATTTCAACTATTAGAAACAAATCAAGCAGTCATTTAAACTATCGCAGCCAAATGAGCTTTCTAAGTGTTACTGGTTTCTCAAGTCATTATTCAAGTTATGCCTTCATATATCCATCTATAGCTAGAAATATGTCTCTTCTTGCACTGGTATTACTATTTTCATCTCTTCCGTATTTCCTTTTCCTGAAAAGAATTTGTTGTCTGTGTGTGGATTAGTGTATACAGAATGTCTGACCACTTAGACTGTAAAAAAGTAGTGACCTGTGACTATCTACCCTAAAGTGATCAAGGTATGTTGTGTTTGCTGTATGAAATAAACACTCATTTACTACAGGCTACAGGATTTTCAGGTTTTTAATCTTTGTTTAGAGAAATTAGTCATATCTCATGATTGTAAACTGAAGAAATCGCACACACATCCTTCACAAAACTTGTACTTGGTTACGGTTTCTAATTGTCTTCTCACTTAAGACTAGGCCTTAAAATTAAGAGGGATACCCTTGAGAAGTTGTGCTTATGTTAAGCCTTATATCTTTATCTGTATATATAGATTAAAAACTACTCTTAATCTGTATTTATGGTCTTTTATTTGAAAGTTGCCTTTTGCTCTTCTGAGGGCTTCCTGAGAATGCTACCAATGCTGTCAGTGGCTATAGAAATAGGGACCAACAGTTAGTTGCTTGGATGTTTGAGTTCCTAATTGAAAAACAAAAAAATCTTTTGATACTTTTCAACCATAAGAAATTTGGAGTTATTTCCCCATTTAAAGGGAGTCGAGGCAGGGTCTGCAGGGCTTTGCCATTCTTGGTTATGCACCTTCCTGTCAGTACTGCTGAGCTGTATAACATTAACATGTTCAACACAAATGATCAGAATATGTGCCACTTTATACAAGAATGTACAATAAATACAGTGTTGTATTTATCGTATTGCATTTAAAGCTTCTCCTCAACACTGATTTTGAGAAATGTATCTTTTGATAAATCAAGTATATTAGGTCAAATTAAATTGTTTCTTCAATTCCTCTTTTTCATCCTGTTGTTTGCCTTTGCTTTCATAACACAATTTTAAGTATGCTACTTTCAGGAGTAATTTTTGGCTTGGGCATCACCTGAGAAATTGAGGGATTGACAGTCCCTTAGTACCTCTGTTGTAGACCTGGCTCTGTGGAAAAATTGGTATTGCTTGTGTTGTATTTTATACTTAAAGTTATGTCTAAAAAATTCTAGAGGAATCTTAAACTACTCCTAAAGTAGCATGCAACTAGAAGCTCTGTTGGGACTAGCAGCTTCAGCTCAGTGGTGGCTTCATTTTTTAGAAGTTTCTAATGAACACTGAAAACAGTCTTGGGGAAAGAAAGCAATATTGAGTAGAGTCACACTAGATCTACATGGTGCTGTTGGGCACTTTTGCTTTGTTTGGTAGTCACAGGTGGTAACTTTACATGTCAAGAAAGGAACAGAAGTTACTACTTGGAGGGGAGGAGAAAGAAAGGGTGATGGAAAGATATATAATATCAGGGTATAGAAGAGGGAAGAAATTTAAAATGTGGACACACGGAGAACATTGTAAAGCAGGAAAAAGCTGTTGTGACTTTTGCAGGGAGAAGTCTTGCCTTGCAAATAGCAGGATTATATATATATGTATATATGTAGTAGAAAAATAACATATGGTGTTTGCATGACACTTTAAAAGTTGGAATTTGGTATACTTAAAATTAAATCCTGTTGTCAAGGGTTTTGAAACTAATATATTTGAAGGAGAAAGATTTTGTTGTTGTTGTTGTTACAATTTTGAAAACAAAAGCCTAAGAATAATTACTTTTAATAATAGCGAGAGACAAGTCGATCAGAAGGGGATTTCAAAGGGATCTGTTTTTGGAGTATGATAGTTGGCGTGTTACCTTACTGGTAGCTCTCCCTCTTCCCGATCAGACTTTACTACTGATACCAAATTACTTGGAGCAGTCAAAACTAAAACTTAACGTGCAAAGTATCTCAGAGGGAATCTGCTATTGTGACTAAATCATAAAATTTGATATTGATAAATCTAGAGGAATGTAGGTAGTGGATGAGGAAAGAATTAAACAAGGCAAATGAGCAAAGAGATCTTAAAATCGTCATAGATATCAGAAAAACACAATGGCTCAGCAGTGATTAAAGAAGACAAGTAATGTGAGAAATTGGTAGTAAAGTCTTTGAAAAGAGAAAAACCATGCACTTTTTGTTTCATCCACCTCAAAAGCTAGTAGAAAGAGAAATGGATACGTAACAAGCTTTTGAGGCTTTCTGCCTCAAAAGGTGGAATAGCACCCATCCCTGTAAAAGCTGGATAGGTTGGCACAGAAAAGAGATGCAAGAGGCTTGGAAAGAAAAAGGGTGTGTCACTAAAGTATAAAATTATAAATGTTATGTGGAAGCAAATGGGACATAATTATTTTTTATTTCTTTAAAGTAATTTCATTGAGTATTCTTTGTATTTTGCCCAGAATAATATTTAAAGACAGCTGTGTAAAAATTACTGCCACGTTCAAGCCTGTATTAGCAAAAGTGTAGCTATCAGGTGAGTAGAAGGGATTCTTTCCCCTGGTACACTTGCATCAGGATAACTATGCTCGGTTTGAGCAGTTTGCCCCCCTCCCAAGAAAACCCACCACAAAACAACCAAAGTTCTGAGATCCCCTGGAAGTGGAGGAACTTAGGAGAATATGGGAGTGCCTTAAATCCTCTGAGAACATTTTCTTCTTTTTTTTTTTTTTTTTTTTTTTTGGGATCTGGCATTAATGGTAGATGCTGGGCTAGGTGCATCCCTGATCTGACCCAGTGTGCCCTAATTTGTGTGCTTCTGGAGAATGAAAATAATGAATGGCTGCTTGATATTGTTTAAAAATGATTGTTAATTTCAGGGCAATTAATCTTATGTTAAATGAACGATGAGGAGAATTTCCCAGCTCTCCTTTTTGTTGGTTGTGTCCAGAATAATTTATACAGCTGAGTTAGAATAACTATTTCCTTACTAGAAATTTATTGTAGTTAAGGCAATGGACCACTAAAAATAATGCTACATTTGCCTAAGATCTTCATTTTGACGTGTCTAAATACATCTGAAGGAGAACTTGTGCACCAGATACCAACTTTCTCTCTTTGTCTTACAGCATAAGCAGCACTATTATGGATGTAGACAGCACAATTTCCAGTGGGCGTTCAACTCCGGTTATGATGAATGGACAAGGAGCTCCTGCCTCCTCTACAAAAAGCATCGCCTATAACTGCTGTTGGGACCACTGCCATGCTTGCTTCAGCTCCAGTCCGGATTTAGCAGATCACATTCGCTCCATACATGTGGATGGTCAGCGAGGAGGGGTTGGTGTTACTTTATCATCTTTCCTCTTCTTTCCTTCCCAATACTCCTTTCTGTAATGACAAACACAAATTTTTGGTTTGAAGTATCAGCCCCTTATCTAGTTGTAATTAGGAATAAACCTTCAGCAGCTTGGTACTGGCTGCTCAGCTGTCATGTTTTACACTGGCCTCCTGATTTGCTACCGTGTGTTTTTTGGATTGAATGACTAAACCAAGCATACAGGGATTTCTTCTTAGTAAGTCATTTGAAGCTCTGATGTTGTTAGAGGTGATAATCTCTTAGCATCCTGAAGCTGTTGGCATGTCTATAAGTGCTTATACTTGGCATTGATTTTCTTAAAATTGTTAGCATGCACCTTGCTGCATGTAAACTGAGGAAAAGTCACATCTTGATAATGTTTCAAATGGAATTTCATTAGGGGTAATATATGTATATAAGCATATAACAAGGCAGAGGTAAGATTGGTTATCTTTGGAGTTCAAACTGAAACAGCTGTTTGTAGCTCTTCTGGAAGGTGTTTGAAAGTCAGACCTTCAACATACATTGCATCTGCTATTTTTCTGAAGAATGCACGATTATGTATATGTGTTAAGTTTTAATCTACTCCCAGGTCAAGTGGTGCAGTTTCTGATGGTTTCACAATGTTAATGCTTCAAAACAACTCCCAGTGATGTGGTTTCTGCTCTGTACTTGAACAAAAACAATCTCCCTGTGAAAGCCACCTAAATTCCCTTTGTCTAGAATATTTTTTGAAGTAAACCAGCTTTGCAGTCTAACTTGATGTTGGGCATTGAGTATCATAACACTACATCCCTTTAATTTACTGGAGAGGTAATGTCAAATCTAGGGTAGTTATCTTGGACTTTTTGTCCTGCCATTTCTTTAAAGTGAAATGTTAGACCATTAACTTTTATGTGGAGTATACAAGAGAACTGAGCAAAACATGCCTAATAGAATAGTGCAGGTCTCATTTTGTCACGGAGAGAGGCATGACTCAGTGCTTCTATTAGGTAATGTTTTTTAGTGTGATGGAACTTCCAACTTTGACTTTCTGTTTTTAGTCCACGCTCTGAGCAGAATCATTCAGCCAGTAAATCAACTTTTTAACTATCCATGAGATCATATTTTTTTTTTCTTGTGGTTCTTTTTGTGTACTTATAAAAATACTGTTTGGATCCTGGATTAATGAATTAAGTATATGAGGTGTATCGCTATCCTGTGAGCTTTCTCATACGTGACTCTGTGATAATCTGTGTTGTCCCATCCTTGACCCTTTTTGATTCCTTAGAAAAAGTTTATGTCTTATTTTTAAATTTATTTCTATCTACTTACATTCCTTAGGATATAATTACTGGAGGTTTTGTTTGTAGAATGTTAGGCTGGAATCGTCTTTTCAAAGGAGACAGTTGCTGGAAGAACCAAGCACCTCACAGTTTCATATCACACTTCTTTTATCTATCCTCATGGAGGTTTTTTATTATTATTGCTGCTTTGTTTGTTCGTGTGTTGAAGTTCATCAAATCGATACTTGGGAAGGATTCTGACACTGGCTGTTTTATTTCAAGGACTTGTCTGCCACCTGCTGACGAGGCCTTTAAGTGGCAAGTTAGAAATACTCTGGTTTTGGCTGGATTTCAGATGCTGATCTTCTCTATAACTTCTGTATTCAATGTAGTATAGAGTAACTGCTTATTGAGAACCTAAAAGCAGCAAGAGAAGCATCCTTGTATAGTAAAATTGTTGTATACTTTTCAAGATATTGTTGAGATAATAGTTCAATACCAAACCAGAAAGCACCATGGAAAACCTAGAAAATTTTTTCAGAAAATAGTTTTATCCCTCTGTTCCTGAACAAACCGACCAAAAAGGAATGGAAAAAAAAGGAAAAGAAATGCTCCATCAGGAATATTGTGTGTTCAGTCTTTACGGAGCACTTCCCAAGGAGTCTTACCTGGACTTCTGATGGATTATCATAAAACCAAGTGCTTGAGGGAGCTGCATTTCTGTAATTTGCTATTTTCTAGTAGTTCTCTGTTGCTGAGTGCCCTACAGTCTGCAGATGAGGAGGACGACACTGGAGAGCTATGAACCTTGTTGGAGGGTCAGGAACCTCCAAGTCGCCAGTTCTGTGGCTGCTGGTGGCCAGGGAATCTCAGAGGTAGAGCGGGTAGAGCAGGCACTGAATGTTTCGAGGCTGACTTTATGGCCCAGTGAATCTGAACCAGCTGGCAGGCGTGCAGGCTTTCCAGCTTTTCATCAATAAGCTGGGGTGCTGTGATCATGCACTATGTTTTGAAGATTCAAATTTTTTAATTTCTGAGACAGAAGAAGAAATTTGAATCCTGTAGTTCTGAAATGTGTTTTGGACAGTTCTTTTTGGACAGTTAAGATGATATATTAAATTTCCTTACACATGGACCTGTTAAGAAAATTATAATGAAAGCCAGGTTCATTGAGCCCTTTTTGTTCTTCAGGTTATAAATAGACAGAATGAGATGAAAGAAAAGAAACATGAGTAAGTTCTACTCTCTTTATCCACAACAGTGTCTGTGACTGAACTGTGTGCTGAAGTCATTTAAAAGAAGGCCTACAGATTTTTAATCACATGATAAGGTTGTGACTTATCATGTATCCTGTTCATCAGGATATGCGTATAAAGTAACAATTTAGAATGTCCAGTTTTCCTTAATATAAAACTCTTAAAATAAGGATATACAGATATCTGGAAAAAAATGAGCTTTGTCATACCCAAAGAATTATTTCTTGGTTATAAGATCTGTTCTTCCTTTCCATTGTTGCTATTTAGAAAATGTAAATTTGTCATTTCATTTTCTGTTTAAAAGAGATAAAGAGATTAAGAATTAAAAAGATGAAAGAGTTGGTGTTTTCTGCTGTATCTACAGTCAATCCTAAGTGTGTTTATCTGGAGGAGCATCTGAATTTTGATATTTTGTACCAGTGCTTTTTTTGATTTTTTTTTTTTTCTTGGTCCTCTTCGGTATTAAAGTGTTTAAAAGTCAATGGTAATTGCCTCAAAATGTTTTGAACTATTTAATGTTATGAAAACAAACTTATTTTTTAACCTGATCTTGTACAACTTCTTGCTATTTCGTTATTTCTAACCTACTCATGTTTTTACTAGGTGTTTGTTTGCTTATGGAAAGGTTGCAAAGTCTATAATACACCTTCAACAAGTCAAAGTTGGTTGCAGAGACATATGCTGACACACAGTGGGGACAAACCTTTCAAGGTAAGGTTCATTATAAACTATGTCATCCTTTATTTTAAAAATGATAGCCTTTCTTTCCTCCTGTATTAACTATAATGCCAATGCAGGAGGATCTACTAGAAGTTTCAAATGATCTGTGGCCTAGCAGTGGTAGTGTTCAAAGAGCCTTTTTTTGTTGTCTTATAAACAGGCTGCTCCTCCCTGTTCCTTTTACATTACAAATGGTAGAGCAGTCAAGGAAAACTTTAGGCACTGTTATTTCTGTATTTGTAGTTGAGCTGTTACACTGCAGCAATAAGATAGTTTGCCTTGTGCTTTACGCTTCCATGTTAAAGGTGCACATTCTGTGCTTGGGTAAAAACAGTTTTGGTTAACAAGCTTCAGTTCAAATGCTGGCCATGACTGTTTGTGGTTAACCTCTCCAAAAATAATCGGGAAGTCAGGAATGCAGGACCATTGAGCTGACTGTATTTCTGCATAGTATTTCTAACTTTCTCTTTCTTTCTCCCCCTACTCTGTACCTGCAGTTCTAGGTATAGTAGTGTTTATCATTCCCATATCCACCAATCCGTTACTAATGAGTTGCTTCATGCTCTTATGGAGACAGTTGGGGCAGTTTATAGCTGTCAGTCCTGGATCACTTGATGGTAAGTCCCACCCATGCTACTTCAGACTGAAGTTCTCCTTCCATATAGGATTTGACAATCAAGTAGGGGTTTTTCCCAAATGTAGGTAACATTTCATTCCTTTTTTTTTTTTTTTTTTCTTTCTCTTTTCTCCTCCCTCCAAAAAAAAGGAAAAAAA
>VWPW01016165.1:658204-677009 GCA_013389825.1 Crypturellus undulatus
GTGGCGGTGTGGGGGAAGGGGGTAGTAAGGAAGTATTTAGGAACTTCTTCTTCACTTTTTTTTTTTCTTTTTTTTTTTTTTTTTTTATTGGTCGTCTCCTCAGGTAGCATGTCCTATTTTTCTGTTTTTCTATTTTAAAGAAGTTTAATTACTGGAAAAATAATATTCTGATATAGTAAACTTTCCCAGGATTTAAGTCTTCTGCACAGCTTGTGAGCTATGACAGAAAACAAAACCATGCCAAAAGCCTGGAGATTTATAAACACTACTGTGCAAGTGAAACTTTTTTTCTCCCAGTGATGATTATACTATATTTTTCCATACAATTTTTTTTCTTCCCATTCCAAACTGCATAGTTTAGTCTGAAAATGTGTGACAGAGTAAGTGTCAAGGGAAGACACTCTACAGGTTCTCCTAGTGTTTGTTAACAAGCATGTGGTTCACATGCTCTTAGAAGCATAGCGTAAGCATCGCAGATCCCTGAAAGCTGGAGAAATTGATTGTTACAGTAACTGATCTTACTGTAAAGGGTAATCCCTGAATCAAATTAAAAAATGAGTCATCGGAGGAACTTCTCCCTTGTCTCATCCTTGAATTGAACATTCTCTGTGTCTTAAAATACAATGCTAGACTTTTTATCAGATAAATCTTCCAGTAGTTTAGTCTCTAGGTTTGTAGGCTTATATTCTTCTGGCTCAAACTTGGTAATTCTTAATTGCTGTTTAAATGTCTGTTATTGGAGCATTGCTCTGTACAAACGAGGCATTTACCATGCCAAAACTTTGAAGACATAAGCAAACTGCCAAAAGGTGTGCCTGTTTGGCCATAGCGTTGGTCTAAAGAAAAGAAGTTAAACCTGTGAAAGAATAGGTGAGAAGCAGTTACGGATTCAACTGCAGAAATAGCCCTACTAATTCTGAGTGCCAGAGTTCCCTGGGAATCTTGGCAAAAGCCTGATTTTTTGGGGCTAGGCAGAGACCTAAAATTTCAAACCAGTTCATCTGAAAGTAGGCATCAGTTTGAGATCACAGTGATGGAAAGAATACATCACAGGCTAAGACTGCAGTATTTAAACATGACTCAATGTGTGTCACTTCAGCATTTATTTCTACTGTCTTCAGATCTGTTTTTATTTCTGTATTAGTCTGTTTTGGGGGATTTTGAGGCCTCCTGTTCAGGATATTTTTAAGAAAGGAAAAGATTATTAGTTTGTAAAGGTATAAGAAAGCTGGAATTGTTTAATGTAGAAATTAATAAATACGTGGGAGGTTTTTGTATTCTTAAACATTTTTATTAAAACGGAGGCACAAAGTTATTTTAATAAACCGAAAGTCAGTAGGGGACTGTCTGAGGCTCAAAGTTCTTTTGCAGCAAAATTAATCTGAAGGAGGTCTCCCTGTCTGGCCTCCTTCTACTCGTAGATTGATTCATTTGTATGGAGTTGCCCCGTTTGGGCTATACTATATTTTTAAGAAGCATGTGATGCCTTTTGATTTCAAACTGTATCTTGTCATACATAAGCAACTGTGCATTCCCACTGAAAGGTCTTTGTGAGTATAGGTCCTTTTCACTCATGCATATATATTTCATAACTGTGTAGTTCATTTGCCACTGGAATGAACCCACTTCTAAGTTACAAAGGCAATTGCTTCCTGTTTTCACAAGTTTTCCTGTGCTTTCTCTTTATGTGATTTAGGGTCCCCCTCAAAGTTAATATTTTTTTCTGTGCCATAGAAAAGGTAAATTTGCTTATGAGTACTTATTTTTGAGCTGACTGATATGTTAGCTCTGTTTTTATATGGGCCCATTTCCTAGTAGTTAGTCCAGCTCTCATAAGAAGTAAACATTTTATAACTGATTCATCTTCTGATCCAAGGAATAAAATGATAGTCTAGATCTTTGAGCAGAAGAGCTGTTGCTCTTCGACTTGTGCCCTGCTGCCCTAAGTCTTTAGTATTAATGGCCTTGGACTTCAGGTAGCACAAATAGATAGTACAGTGGGTTGATGTTTGTTTGTTGTTGTTTTGAGGCAATCATCACTAAGTTCAGATTACTTAGAAAGCAGCTTTTCCTAGAGCCCCTAGCAATCTGTCCAAAAACAGGATTAAACAAATTCATTTAGATACAGTTCTCTAGTCAAAAGTTACTCCTGTAAAGCAGTATGCTTTTCTGGTCGCATGTTTTTTTTTAGGCACTGCTTCTTAGGTTTGGTTTTGTTGTCAAGCGGGGGAAGGAAGAGGAGGAGAGAGGAGGAGAAAAAAAAGCAATTGCAGAACATGAGCTTAGTCATGCTCATTTACTTGCAGTTACATATTTTTGAAGTTTTGCTTCTCCTTTTAGCACCTAAAGTTTGTGCAGGACAGTTTTCTCTCTTTGTAGCAGTTTGCTTCTAGCTATCCCTTCTTTTTTTCTTTTTTCTTTTTTTTTTCTTTTTTTGCCATTCTAGGCATTTATTTAACATGAAGACTTTGTAATTATCTAAAGATACACTAAAGACATTTAGTATGTTTTCATATGGTCTTGCATCTAGAGTTGAGAGTTACAGAAACTTCAACTTTTATTTTTTCAGTCTCTTATACAAATTAAATTTTGTAGCTTTTTAGAAAATGGTGAAACATTGTAAAGTGTCATCAGGATTTAGCAGTGGTCCTTTCTAGAGTTCCACAACTTAAAACACTTAGGGTTTTAGGAGATATAGGCTGTAACTAGAGGACTGTTGAGTTAGAGAACTGATGGTTGGCCTCTTGAGCGAGAATTTCTTGTTCCTTCATTTTAGCATTTTTATTGTCCTAGACTGACCTGTCATGAATAATAAATAATTGTGAGTGTGCTGTGACACCCTGCATTTTTCAGCATGGTTTCTGGTACTTCAGAAAGATCTGAGGTACTCTTAGCTGTGCCTCATTGTTGAGGCACCAAATAAACTCTTAAATATAACCTGATTAGCCAAATACAAGCTGTTTTCTCCAATGAAAGGGCAAATGCTAAAGCAGACTCAGAACTGAGGGAGATTTTCTGCAAAATAGCTTCATATAAAAGATTTTTCCAAGTGGAAGATTCCATGTGCACATGCTACCAGGTGCTGTCACACAGTGAATCCAATGGATATGTGCTCAAGTGGGGGAACTTGAAATCAGTTTGAGATGAGGTTTGCTCTTGTGGGTTTTCTGAAACATTGGATAACAGAATGTAGATTTATCAGACATTTTATCTTTTGTTTAAAAAAAAAAAAAAAGAAAAAGTAACAAAATGAAATTTGTCACTCATTCTACTCATTGTAACTGCCAGAGTTCATTAAGGGAGAACTGAATTTCTCATGATTCTCAATAAAGTAACTTTTGTTGAAACCTAGAAAACAGCCAAGCAAGTTCAGTTCATATCAATTAGTCAGAATAGCTTCTATCCATTAGAGCATGGCAGTTGCCGGTAGAAAAGGTTAAGGAATTCTGCCTGGACAGTCAGAACTGGAGGCAATAAGAAGGCTTATTCAGGTGTCCAGCATATTACTGTTGGACATTTATTACTAGAAAAATTACACATTGAACATTCTAAAATGGATATTTGATTATTTTTAATTTAATAGAGAAAAAAACCCTGTATTCATTGATTTTTATATCCTAGTCATTGCTGCCCATTAATAATGGTGGGTATGGGTACACTGGAGAAATTAAACTTCTTACATGTTAACTTATTTTCTCTTGAAGTAACATATCCACCAATCCGGACCCAAACTATCATACTTAAAAATTAAATGCAAAATTTTGAAATTTTAAGTTTTGGGGAAAAATAAAGAGATTGGTTTGAAGTTGTGCACTTGAGTTGAGTTTGATTCATTAGAAGCCCTCTAGATCTGCGTAATTATCTGGTGGGAAGCTGATTTGGTGCGACTTGCCACCCCGAGATCCTGAAGTGACAGCCTGAACTGCTCTTTTATCTTTGGAGAGAAGAGACTTAACCCATTAGTAACGGATTGCTGGATATATTATTTTAGAGAAAAAATACAGAAAAAACAGGTAAGATTTTTCTCCTCTTATACTATTTCCTGTCCACTACGAAGGTATTCTCTATCTTCTTTGTTATGTGATATGTTGATTATTTGATGATGTGACCAGGTAGTCTCAAACTACACAATATTTGAATGCAAATGGTCTTTGCAAATATTTTATACTTTGCCTGCTTACTGTGAATAGGCTTCTTGGATAATTTCTAATTGCAAGTTATATATGTCAAGCATTTAAGAATGCTGGTTTAGTACTTTGTGAAGAAAATTCAGGTAGAGCAAGAGAAGTGCTAGCTATGGTAGGGAATCTATGGAATATGTGGCTGTGTCTTCTTTGTAAATGGGTATGAAAAAGTAGCTATGTCAGTCAAGCCACAAATCATACTATAAAATCACTTTTTTTTCCATCTGATGAGATACTGGAAACTAGAAACTGAAAGTTTTACATGTTTTTAGAGATACGCTTGACAACATTCATGTACTACTGCTTTTTGACATTATACTTGAATAACGTTTTAACATTGTAGTTCAGGCCCTATACCAAGACTTTAGTATTATTTTTCATTTCTAGCAGTCATTGGCAAAACTGAAACTTAAATTTCATAGTGAGTTTGACTGAACTTCAGGGTAATATTTTTCTTTGTGCTCAAATTTTTTTTTCGGTCTGTGCTCATAGGATTGGAAAGAGCTAGAAATTTATGCCAGTATCACCCTAATGAAAGTTAAATCTTTTTTATTAAGTTTTGATTTAATTGCTTAGTTTAGTTTCAAGGAGCTGTTTATCTTGTGCGAGACAGCTGGTTCCAGGGACTTCAGACCTGGAGAAGAAGAAATTGCTTAAGCAAAACAAGCGCCCAAATGTGTTTTATCTTTATCTGTGTTGATTGTGAGTGATTATATCCTTAGTAGAATAAAGTGTAAGCGTTGAACCTCAGTATGAGTTTAATATTGCATTGAAGTTACCATAAGCTAAATGAAATTGTTATTTTGAGTGTGTTTTTGAACTTGATAGATTTGATTTTGTAATTGACTTCATTATAAGTGTACAGTATTGCAATTTTTGAACTTGAGGAATTGCAGATCAGGATAGGTTTTAGTTCAAATCTTCACAGCTCCTAACAAAGAAAGCTGGGGAGGAATAAATACATACTATATGGCAGGAACAATGTGCAATATGAGAAATCCTAAACCTTTTTATAGACAGTTATGCCCTTCTAATCAGATGAGTGCTTAGAGAACTTACTTTAAGCTTACTGAAAAGGTAAGAAAATGCAAATAAAAATGTTTAAAATGTCCTTCTACTTTTAGGTTTTATTTTCTTGAAATCTATTTATTTTTAGTCCTAAAAGAAAGATTATGTCCTGAGGGATAACACAGGATTGCTGTTTCAGGCATTGTATTCTATGTTGTATGATAAGGCAAAACGATTTAGTGGCTTTGTGGCAGAAATGAGCTGTTTGGCCCTTTCTGCAACTGCGGTGGAAAATAGCGCAGTCGAGTAGCAGAGACAAAACGTACTGAGTGGTGTTTTCCCACTGCCTTCTTGCCTCTCAGTCAAACGTGAAGACCTGGCGTAAGCTTAAAATTTTTCCTTAACCTGAAGAGAAAACTTAATGTTATGGACATAGTTGCAGCATTAGTTATTCCCAAAGTCATGCAGCAGCTGCTTGGTCATTGTGCTGTGAAGCGGTTGCTGGAGAGGAGCGATGCAGATAAAAGCTGGGAAAGAGGGAAAGGAGAGATGAGCAGGACAGAGCTGGAGGAAGGAGAACTTCCAGATGGTTCAGTGTGATGCTGGTGGTGGTGCCGCAACTGTCCAGTCTTCTAGTACTGCAAAGAAAAAGGAGTCACTTGCATACACAATTTGTTGCAGTCTTTGGGGGACGGTGTATCTTTGTATCAGCCTTATAAATTCAGAGCAGAGCACAGGAGAAGACTTTTGCCTCCTTCCCAGTGTCATTTAAATTCTCATTCAATAAATTAGATAACTGTAAATATAAACCAAATGCTTGTAAAAATACCAACAATTACTGTAGTCAGTTCTAGCTTAGGTTTATATATATCTTGCAATTTCTGTATTTCCAACCAGATGATATTGTGTCTTTTTCTGTGTGAGAGAAAGAGGCTTTTCTCAATAAAATGTAAACGCTTGTGAAGTAATAGCAGTGTCCCAAAATAAAATTATGACTGTGAATAAGATTTGAACATCAGTGGCTTTAAAAGATTATCTTGAGATTCTTTTGTTAACTCTGTAGCACATTTAGAGAAAGCATTAAATTCAAAATTTTTTGAATTTAATGTGAGTAAGGAGGTATTTTTAACTGAGAAATTTGCTTCTACTTTGTCACGAGAAGAGGAAGAGGTAGGGCATGTTACTGTTTTCAGATGCAGAAGACTGGAGTGCTGCTGAGAAGTACAGTGCAATGTTTCCAAAGGCATGGAGGTGAAGTTGGTGAGGAGCAGGAGAAAATTCTTGAGATGGATTTGTGTTCTGTGAAGAATTTGTCCACACATTGTTCAGATTGGTATTATGCTTGACAGTGTTATACTGCTGGATAATGGTCATGAGCTAATACAAATTCAGATAGAAGTTTATTTTGGGTAATAATTTTGGATTTTTTTTTTTTAGAATTCTCTAGTCATTAAGAACTTGCCTTCCTTTTAATGTGTTGGAGGTGAAGTAGGAAAAGGCAAGCTGAAAGATGTGTCAAACTCATGTGAATTAGTGCCCCAAAATAGAGTGGCACCATTTTTATTAATTCTTTTACTCCTTAGTGTGTCGTTGGTGGGTGCAACGCCAGCTTTGCATCTCAGGGAGGACTTGCCCGTCACGTGCCGACACACTTCAGCCAGCAGAACTCTTCAAAAGTTGCCAGCCAGCCAAAGGCCAAAGAGGAATCTCCATCTAAAGCTGGAATGAATAAAAGAAGAAAGCTAAAGAACAAAAGACGACGATCATTACGTAAGTGTTCCCAGAAGCAGAATGTCTTCTAAGTTCTGCAGTTCTAGAACCTGCAAAACTTTTTAATATCTATATTCTGTGAGATGTTGTTTTGGTTTTATTTTACAATTTTATTTGACTGCATCTTTCCTCAAGCTGCCTGCAGTTGGTATGTTTTCACAGAAAAACAAGATATTTTGGAAAAATATTATCCGAGCAACAGAAGAATGTAAACATCTAAATATATAGGTTAAATATATTTATAAGGTACTTCTTTTTTTCTTGAGCTTAAAGAGCTAATTTAGAAATGTTTATTAATTAATAAAATAAAGGTGTTTCTTTCATTGTGGATGTTCTGTGGATGGAAAACCTTGTTTTTCTCAATGGATCTGGTGAGGTTTGTGGTCTGTAGCAGTACAGCACTGGTGTCCGTTGTGATGGAAATAAAACAACTCCCGGTTGTGTGGGTGTTCCTTTTTACAGGGCAAAGCACCTATGTGTTCAGTAAAAAAGGTGGGTTTCTGTGAGCAACAGTGCAAGTTTTGGCTTTAATGTTTTTCACTTTAATGTTTTTGTTCGTTTGTTTTTACTTATGTATGCTCATTGGAGAATGTGATGTTTAGCGATCATGAGATCTGAAGTTCAGTGCTGTGGCAAAGGAATGTGGATTAATGGAAATTAGAGATAATAGAAGCCCCTTTAGAAGCACAGCAATCCATTAGCTTTAATATACAGTTTTATCAGCATAGTCAAGATATAATTTGAGACAGATTGGTTTTGTTATTTTTAGTCTTTCTCTGCACAACTGCAGTTCTTTTTTTTTTTTGTTCGTTTGTTTTTAATGTGGTGAAGTGTGATTTACTGTTTGAAGTGAGGGTGATTACCTCTAGTAAGCATACTGTAGTAGTAATCATTTATTATGTACCTTTTTATTCCACTTCAATACTTCTTTTTTGATTCCTGTATTTTCCTAACACCAAGCTAATAAATGTGTCAAATGTATTTAGACATTTTTAGATAAATGGTTAAAAAGAATGGTTAGAAAAAAATAGGCAAGTGGTGGCAAATTCGTATGTTAGTTTGATACTTATTGATTTAGATACAACCTTTGAGTAGTGAACTGGTTATTTGCTGTTCTTGTGACATTTACATTTTACGGCACAGAAGTGTAAAAAAAATCATTTTTTTTTTCCCTAACATTTCAGTAGTTTAAGAAAGACTTTCTATTATTTTTCATCTGTGACATAAAGTGAACGTTATAGTATTGAATTGGGAAATGCATTTTTTAGTAAATATATATATGTATAAAGTTATTAAGCGAACTCCAAGACTTGTTATAGCCTATCCTATCTGCAGAATGGACTTGTGTTCATACGAAGGCAATTGTTGAAGTCTCGCCTCCTTACTAGTGCCAGGATTTTAGTGACTGTATCTAATCTCCAGTTACTTCACAGCTGTTCTTCTTATATATTTCCTGGTGCAGAACTAAGCTTAAGAGTAGGAAGCTGTGTTTCTCCTTTTAGTGAAGAAATATAGTGACCTATTATCCCAGATGATACTGCAGCATTGGCTGCATGTGCCAGAGGTCTTTAGTGTTTATTTTAAATCACATGAGTGCAATGCTTCTTATTTTAATACCTCACCTTAAATGTATTTTAGCATCTGAACAGTATAAAGCAGTGGTCATTTTCTACCTTGAACTCAATCAGGAAGTTTGGAAAGTTACAGTGTCTCCTAGAACTTGCGAGTGTTTATTCCACGTTCCTCCGTCTTCCTAATGACGTGGCCACTAGTCAGTTCAGTGCTAGAAGAGCTAGTTAGAGGCGTTAAATTTAGGCTTGTTTTTTTTTTTTTTTACTTTAAAATGATTAAATGTTCTTAAATATATGTATGTAAGTATATGTTCTTAAACAATATTAAGCATATTTCAAGTGTAAACCTAAAGATGCCCTCTAATTTTGACATGGATTTAATAATTAAAAGCAGGTAGACAGCCCTTGTTTTTCAGAGTTGGATTCTGTGGGCCTTCTCAGTGGACCTTCGTTTTCACTCTAGCAGTCTTACACAGGAAGGTACAAGAAGAGAAGACTAATCAGGAAATGACTATGTAGTAGCCTTTTAGTTCATTTTAGTTCTTTTTAGCCATAATGATTTACCTTGAAGTAGTTGCATGAGTCAGTAGCATTTCAGACTGCCATTTTATTTATAATTGTTAACATTATTGACTTAAAAGTTTTTGGATTGGAGCTTCAAATTTAAAGCTTCAAATTATCTGCTAAAATGCTCTAGTGGTAATACAAATATACTGTAGAATTTCTTCTACAGATGTGAACACAACCATCTTCACAGAGCAAGGGGAAAAATAGATGAAGAATTCTTGAATGAATCCTGAAATGATAGAAAATATAAAAAGTAAATATTATGGAAATGCTGGAGACCTAAGTCCAGCACTTACATAGTCTGCTGGATTGATCAAGTGTTGAATAGAAAGCAAAATTACAGCTGCTTTTTTTTTTTCTTTTTTCTTTTTTTCTTTTTTTCTTTTTTTTTTCCTCTTTTGGTCTTGTTGCCTCCTGAGACCTGTGTATAATTTTGCCTTATGGCAAAAATCATCTCTAACTGATCTGGGAACTGACTACTATAGTGTATTTCTCCAGAGGCTATATGACCCAGAAATGTATCCATTTCGTGTCTTCGCAAAATGCTAAATACTGAGAGCTTTTCTTTTAAAACTTTATGTGGATTGCTAATTGATTAGGTAAATTTGGGAAAGGGCTGATGTGATTTTGTTTTCTGTTTCTTGGTTTAGATTTTTACTTTTACTTTATGTAAGTTGTGTGAGTGTATAGATTTTATTCTTTACAAGAAGAGGAGGAGAGGGTGAGGGACCTTAACTAAGAAGGTAAAATAACAGAATAACAACATTTTGACTCTAGAGCACATGAAGTTATGAACACAGATTAATACTTAGATATTTAAAAAGCACCCAGAATGAGAGTTGTTTGGCTTATATGAATAGCAAAACTTATCCTCTGTGACGTCACATGAAAATGAGTTACCATAAATAGTATTTTGCATTGCATCTATTTAATATTGAGTGTACAATCTGCCTAGATCATTCACAAAAATCACTTGACAAAAAAATAAAATTTTGCAATGGGAAATTATTTTTATTCTTTCTACATACTCATAGTTTGATTTGACTATATCTTTTTTTTTCAAGCAAGAACTGCTTTACTAAATATTTTTCAACAGCTGTTTGTTAATACCTGTACAACTGCAGTATCCTTATCTCTATATTCTTAAAAGGTTTAAATTAAGTGAATTAATGAAGTTCTCAGTGTAGATGCATGTTTTCTATCTGAATGTTAACACTGTTCTGAGTAACAATATAAATGCATAAATAAAAAAAAAAATGAAATAGTAGTGGCTGTATGTGACAAGAATGTGATCTTTTAACTTAAACTATAAAACAAATTCATATACGTTATATAATTTTTTTCCCTTTGTTAACACTTTGCTGTTCTAAAACTGTCTTGCATTTCTTTCTTCTTGTCGGTAAACACTATATATGGTTTTATGCTTGGAAATTGGTGCTTTTACAATAAATGAATGTTTGCTCTAGACACCCTCACAACTGGTTACATGAGAGGTGTTGTTGAGACTGACTGATTTGTCAAATACATTTTGATGTTACAGAATAATTCAGGATAACAGTAAGTAGCTTTCTTTCTCTTATGAACAGCCTCAAATGCATTCTATGTTCTATATAGTCTGGCATTTAGAGGTATAGAGCCAAACATCAAAGTGCCTGTTTATATAATGGGCTGTGGTATTGTTTCCTTTGAGGTAGCTTTAGAATTTTTGCATAAATTGGAATTATATTTGTGTAGTCACTTGCTTTTTCCATTACAAAGATGACTCAGTGATTAGCAGCCATGTTAATTAAATTTACTGTGCATATAAGACAGCAGGAAGTTTGCTGTTCATGAAATTTATGGTAAGAAGATACTAATTACACAAGACTTGGCATTTTATTTAGCAGGCTACTAGTCAGAATATACTTGATTTACATACAGGAAGCGTATATGGAATTTACATTAAGCAGGAAGGGAGACACCTTGCTCCAAAACTAATTTTGAGGGAATGGATTTAAAATGCACAGAAAGAAGATAGAAGATTAACACTGGATAAAGAGTAAGAAGTGCTGTTTGCACCCTTTAACCTCCTGTGCTGTTTCTTTTGCATCTGTCAAGTGATACCTAATGGTAAATCCTGTCCAAATTTGCTCAGTGAAACCAAAGATGTAATTTGGGGGGCTGGCTGTTTATATGTATTAAAGTATTGTGTAGGCATTGGAGCAGAGTTCCACCCATGTTCCCAATGACACAATAAAATAGAGAAGAAACTAAATCAGCATTTAGATTATTTGAGCGGAGAATCGCAGAATTTTACATCCAAGGAAATGATTAGATTTAGGTAACAGCTTCTTGAGAGCAAGTAGAAATGGAAAGATACCAGTTGGAAAACACTTGAGTTTTGGAAGTTCCATGCCTCATGTCTGTTACTGATCAGGCTTTTAAGATAATAAAATGTGGTTGTATTTGTCTTGATGTACTACTACTTACAAGCATGTCCCTCCTTCCAATGCTCTCTCCTCCCAGTTTTTTTAACTGTCTGTGAAGAAAGAAAACTGGTAAGCCATGTACCAAAACCCATAACCATACCCCTATCCTCGTCTATAGATGGGGAATTTCAGTAGAAGGATTCTTGCATCCTTGACCTTCTGCAGCATGAATTGCATTTGGAGTTGCCACGTACAGCCAGGCAACATTTCAGTGAGCTGATTGCCTAATTGACAGTATCCAACTGGGAGAGAATAAGGACAGAGCATAATGTACAGATGAAGGCTTAACAATAATTAGGCTTGGGAGTGTAGCAAATATTAATTTAAGTGGAACTTTGTAGGGTTTTTGTTGTAATAATGGATAGATAATCATGGTACAAAGAATGTAGAAACTGTTTTAAATAAGCACAAAGCAATTCTGAATCACTTTTTTCAGGTTATGTGATAACATAGTTGGTAATATTATGTTGTAGATTCCTTTTTAATTTTTTTCTCTTATATACAGATTTACTGTCCTCATAAAAAACAAAAAACTGAAAAACAAAACAATAGTTTCATTCATGCACTTAACTTGTGTAATTTTACTTCAGTACTGTATGGCGTATTAGAATTTCAGTGTTAAGTATTTCCAACAGAAGTATGTGATTAGTAGACCTTTGTTGTAATCTAATTCAAATTTTAGTAATATTTATATGGTTCATGAAATGCTTAACTGTTCATGTCACTTTCCAAACGGAAAAGAACCTTATTGGTACGTGGTGTTTATGTAGTATTATACTACTATCAGAGGGATGTTAATTGCACCTTACTGAAACTTACAAATTAAAATGCAGTATCTGATTCAGTTTGTGATTCTTGGATAGTAATTTAACAAAAAAAAGTCTTCTGTGCTTTTCATTCTGTGTTTTTCTAGTGTGCTTTTCATTCTGTGTCTTTCTGTGCTTTTCATTCTGTGTTTTCTCATTTGATGATTCTTCATTATCCTTCGTGGATCAAAAACTTACAGATGGGGGACTATTTTCCATATGCTCACAATACTGATGACTATTTAACCTTTGCTTTGTGTTCCACTGCAGCAGCAAGCAGTTTTGGTTCAGTGTCATTCGGATATCTCTGTAGCGCCTCAATGTATACTTGAAATAATTCTTTTTTTCCTTTTTCTTTTTTTAATGATTATGGTTTATAGCAGGGCAGAGTGTTTTTAATATAGTTCACATACAAGCTTTCTGTATAATTCTGCTTTTAACATGCTGGAAGTATGCAGCGAATGTTTTAAGTACCTTATTATTTTCCCAAAGTTACAGCAGTAATATTGGGATTGTTGATGGTGCTCTAAGGGGCAACTTGACCAGTTAGCTTGAGAAATTTATGGGAACCTAACTGGGCTTTTTTTTTTTTTTTTTGAAACAGAATTCTCACTTGTTAGTAACTTCTGGTTTTAGTTTCTTGGTACTAAGAATTTTTTTATGAAGTGGTTGTAATGGATGTTCCCAGAGGTACTCTGCAAAAATAATAAATTATTGACATTGAAGGTTATTAAAAAAAAAAAAAGGAATTCCCTTGAAATTTCAAGGGAGACATTGGATTGTATTCCATTTGGAGACAATCCCTCCTCTCAGTTTAATTAATGTCTATAACTCTATGCCAAGGTAGTCCTACTGTCATAATGATAAATGACTTGCTAATGACACTTCAGACTTATGTGTAAGTGCTTGAAGGTGTTTAAATGCTTTCAATGTGTTCAGCACTAAGGATCTTTTCTTCTTCTAGCAAGACCACATGACTTCTTTGATGCACAAACACTGGATGCTATAAGACATCGAGCCATCTGCTTTAACCTCTCAGCACACATAGAAAGTTTAGGAAAAGGCCACAGTGTTGTATTTCATAGTACTGTGAGTATTACAATATGTACTCTGCTTGTTACCTCTGTGTCTTAAAAAGGTAATCCTGCAAGAAGATTCCTGATTTTTTTTTTTTCTTACCAGTGTAGATATTTAATCAGGAAAATTGTAATAATAGGTCCCTTTACATAGTTGTTTCACCTGTTTATAGGAATAAACTAACTTTTTAAAAGTAGTGTTAGTAGTGGTTCCTCCCCAGAAATTGAATAGCTTCAAACATTTTCTGTCTGATACATGTGGGATGCGTAGATACAATTGTATCTTCTAAATAACAGTGCAATTCATCCGGCATTTTTATAGCTGAGTCAACAGTGAGTCACACTGCTAATTTATCACAAGGAGTACTTTGAGAGTAATAGAATAATTGAACATTTTAAGAAGTTAATTTGAAATTTGGGTTTGTACTTTCAGTTTTAAAGATGAAAACCTGAATAAACACGTTGTTGCATTTTTTCTTTTTTTTTTTTCCCCTCTTTTCTTTCTTTTATAACCACCAAAATATTAGCAAATTGCTAGGAGACAAGTACCAGGTGGAAAACAGATCATTGGTTTCATTTCTATATCCATTTTGTTTAATTTTAGTTTAGATCTTTCACAAAATATCTGTGGATTGGACTGACACTAGAAGTGTTTAGAAGTGGAGAAAAAGTAACAGTATTGAATTGATTGTAGAATCAGAATTTCAGACTCAATGATCTTGAAGGTCTTTTCCAACCATAAGCATTCTGTGATTCTAAAGTACCTCGGGTTTTCTTCCTGGTTTGGGCATAAATGAAATAAAGATTTAAGTGACAGGGCAAAATGAGAGGGAATGCTTAGCTATTGCCAGAGAGCAATTGCCAGCTTGCTTGATTCTTAAAACTTTTCCAGGCAAGACCTTCACTTGTGGGAGCCCACTTCTGCCTGTTATAATAGATGTTACACTGCTTAAAAATGCAACTCGTGTTACATCACTTTTTTTTCCTTCCCTGTTGAAGCTTTTTGAAAAGCGTAGTATTACCTTTGAATACAGAACTATGCTTTAGTATCTTAGATTTACAAATTTCAGTTTACCAGTTCTGTGTGTTTTGGAATCTTAAAAGTTTGCAACTCAGTAACTAGATAGTGAGACGCATACCAATTTTGTAGCGTGAAATATTTTGATTTCCCAGAAGAGGTCACTAGAATTCTACTTCTGATGTCTAAGGCAACTGTGAGATGCATGGTTCTTGCACATAGTGAAATTCAAGCCTTTTGTTTCCAGAAACAGTGTGTGTTTCTTGAAGTTAAGGACCTTGTACTGTTCTACAGTAGCTTGACACATTCTAACAGGCTTTTCTCTCAAAAATTGCTGGAAGAAATGTTTTTTTACTGCTGTGTAGCTGCAGGAGTCTATCATGACATCCTAGTGCGGCTTTCCTTTGGTTATCTTGAATAGCCTGATACCAAAAACAGATTTTGTCCCCTTGCCTTTCTGGACTGTCTCCATGTGATTCATGAACATCGCTTAAATGACAGATCCTAAAGCTGTGGTCAAGATTATAATGGGAACATCCTTCCTGTACATAAGCTACCCCTTATTATACTTTGCTGCTTTAACCTTATTAGGTCATTTGGTGACTCTTTCTATATCTTAGGAGAACTTGCTTTAAAAGCGTTTGGTGAAGGGCTTCCAATTTTTTTTATAATTCAGTATCTCAGACACGCACCTCAGTCCTGATCATCTGAGCTGCATCTTGGCAACCTCAGAGATCACAAATCTATCAGACCTGAATAGTTTTCTGTATGTATTGATAATCTGACTGTTAAGTCTATGGACACTTCTGTCTCTCTCTTTTTTGTTGGACACATAAGATTGTTGTAGATGCTCAAAGGACTGGAACATCTCTCATGAGGAAAAACTGAGAGAGCTGGGCCTGTTTAGCCCAGAGAAGAGGAGGCTAAGATGGATCTTGTCAGTGTGTATAGGTACCTGAAGGGAAGGTGTAGAGATGTTGAGGCTCTTCTCAGGAGAGACAACAGGCACAAGCTGAAACACAGGATGGTCCCTCAGAACATGAGGAAGAACTTGACTGAGGGTGGCAGAGCATTGGCACAGGTTTACTGGTCCCCTGACCAGACCTTCTGACACTTGACATGCCATTCACATCTTGATGCTATTAGCAGGTGAATTCTTTGCAGTTTTAATTAAGGTGTCTGATTAAACAACTTTTGTGAGCCTCTCACAAAGAGAGAACCTTTGTGAGGTTCTCTCCTGATTATTCAGGACATTTCCAAATGTCAGGTGTTTCTGATACAAGGATTTCTTCTTGTGTAGTATGGGAACTGAATGATGATCAGTCCCCAACACTTTAAATCTACAGATGTCTTGTGAAACAGCATGAATGTATTTTTTGTAGAGGGCATTTGTGAACCTTGTTCAAGAATGTTTGCACTTCAAAGTTTTTAGAGTAACTACTTGTAAAAGTTTTTGAAAGAATAAAAATTTCATTCAGAATGTTTGCAAATTTTTCCAGGAGCCATTTAGTATATAAATTTTGAAGGAATATTTAAATGAAAACATTAAAACTTGCTAAGAATGATTTAGTATTATATAAACTTGGTCAATGTATAGAATTAATAAAGTTTTCAAGAGTTTCTATTTTCTTGGCTTCCAGTTTAACATTAGGAACAACTGTTATTTGATAGGGAAAAATGTGCAGATTTGGTTTTAACTACAATTTCTATAATTATTATCAGGTAATAGCTAAAAGAAAAGAAGATTCTGGAAAAATTAAACTCTTACTTCATTGGACACCAGAGGACATGTGAGTATATTGCTAGCAATATCATATAGCATTTAAATAGGGAAGAATTTACAGTGGGGTAAATGTGCTAACACTAAATTGTTATGTGTTCCTTTTAATGTTCAAATTTAATAGCTTTTTTAGTGGTTTAGAAATTAAAAAAAGATAATAAGCAACCCTTTCCCACTTTCATTTGATTTTTCTTTGACTGCCAAGTCTGTAAACTCTGTCACTACCTGTTCAGGTAAACTTCAACCTGTATTTCTGCTGCATTTTGTCACTGTGGGTGTTAATTGCAAGATTTTCTAGTTACGGAATGGCAAATTCAGGTTGGTTTTGCTTGCCATATACATAAGGAAATCTGTCACCCTTCCCTCCATCTCCTACCTCCTCCTTCTCCTCCCCCCTGCCCCAATTCATCATGATTCTGAAATATTTTTAGGTACTGAGCTGTTAATGAGCAGTATTTTAATCAAACTACAAGAAACTTGACATAGGTCCCACAGTTTTAAAATTCCCACAGCATAGTGTCTGTCCCCTATTGCTGCCTCTTCAGATTCTCCCACTGATTCTCTTCCATCGTGTGTGATTGCTTTTAGCCTTATTTTATCCAAGTTCTGCCCTGTCCCAAAAGGAATAACGTCGTATGTACTATAAGCTGAAGGTGTTGGCTTGGGACTTAGGCAGTAGTGAGTGTCAAATACTTCCAAAATAAGTGATTTACTTCACTGAGTATAGCTGAGATCTTGCTTCTTTCTGACTCCTGAATAAGAAAAGAGTTTATATGAAAATATTAAGATCTTAATTATATGGAAATTCGAATAAATTTTTGGTTTCCGCTTTGTTCTAACATTATTAGGAGAGCCAGTAGGAGAGTAGTTTAGCAAGTGTTGTGATCCATGTTTTCCACAAGTTTTAAGGGAATTAACTACTTTTTCTTCTAAAGGTAAGTAGAATTATAATAGATATTAATTTTGGGGTCTATGCTCAGCCACTGAGATAAATAGCTACATAATTAAGCAGAACATGTTAATTTAGAAGTTCTTTCCCTTACTTTGGTTTTATTAGAGATTCTAACTTGGTAGAACTCATAAGATATCTAAGGATATGTAAGTTTCAGGGAAAAATAAGACTTTTCTGCACAGAGAGAAATCGTGCAAAATTATTTCATGTTTTTTTTCAGTTACCTTTTAAAACTAGAGGAGCTTTTAGATTCAGTGTTACCTTTTAAGTGATTGAGTGGGAAGGTGATACAAAGCCTTAGTGTAATAGAACTCTGATACCTTTTGCTCAGGTGAAATGGCCTAATTCAGTAAGTTTTGTAGTGTCTTAAACTAGTCACGTGCAGTAGCATGAACTCAGCGGTGCAAATCTATTGTAACATCCATCTGCAGAGGACTGAGGTGGCTGGTAAGTGATTGGCAGCAATGTTCAGCTTTTTGGTGCATACTCTCTGCAAATTTTTAGTATTCTCTGCAAGTTTTCTAGTAAAAGATGTTGAGTTTTGCTGCCTTTTAGATCGTTGTTAATAATGTGCAGAATTATTCTGAAATTATTCTTACTAATATATTACAGTAAAAAGACTGTTAATTGCATCTTAAAAGGCTTAAGCGAGAAACACTCCGGAAACATCAGAAGTAAATTGAACATTTCAAAGTACAATTTTTGACTAATATGAAGTCAGTTCAGTGTTTTACTCATGCACATGATTGACGTAGTTCTGAATTGCTGCATATTCAGTAGATTCCTTTTTCATCTTTTTCCATCCTTTTCATTTCTTTTTCATCATCACTAAAGCTAAGATCAGCAGCTCTGCCGCGGCTCTACTGCGTCGTGACTCATGTCGTCCATCCCTCTTAGAGTGAGGGCACTCAT
Organism: Crypturellus undulatus; assembly: GCA_013389825.1. NCBI lineage: Eukaryota > Metazoa > Chordata > Aves > Tinamiformes > Tinamidae > Crypturellus > Crypturellus undulatus. Next base: position 676,317 of record VWPW01016165.1, read on the forward strand.
GCTTTAGAAGGGTTGAGTGCCCTCGTGATGGTTATTTTCCATTGTGCTGAGCTGTTCATCGCTCTTTCAAATGGAGTGACAGTAATTTGATTTTTTCTATTTTGAGTCATTTTGAGAAACTGTTAAAACTACTGCAAGTTTTCTGTAGATTAAATACTTCAGAAAAAGAAGATACCAATGCAGAGAACAACTTCCTTCCTATGAAAGCAAGAAATAACTTTTTGAAGTGTTCTAGAGCAGATCTTTTTTTCCAGGTTCTGAATTGCTGGTTTTCTGTGAAGGATTTTCTGCCCTGTTGCTTGCATCATTTTTGTATCCTCAACATATAACTCAGCCTATTCCAAATGTTTTCCAAATTATTTTCAAAATTTTGTGCCTACTGTAATTTCTGAAAAGATGATTTCCACATTAAGAAAAGTTTTATGGATTTTTTTTTTGACCTTTCATAATTCATATAAAACTTCAGTGAAATGGTAGATTGTGTGCATTTTTTGTTTATTTTGTTTTTTGAGTGGTTCTGATATTTTAAACCTCATCCACCCATGAAAAGGGGACATAGTACTCTTGGAGAAGTTTCCTTTTCTCTTTTGTTACATTTTTGGGGAAGCTCAAACAAAAATTGGAATTTGAGCTGCAGCTGACTTCTATTGCTGAAGAATAGATTGGGTCAGTTTTTTTTTTTTTTTTTTTTTT